>JAUJYS010002622.1:0-14417 GCA_033995665.1 Melogona broelemanni | reverse complement strand
TATTAACGTGTGTCAAAAATAATTCAACAAAAGACAGAAGGTACGCATGGCGCAAAACACAACCGGGCGAAGCCGGGCTTAAAGCTAGTAAAGCAATAAAAATACGTCGATGCGTCTCGGTAGTACAGTGGACAGCGTACTCGCCTACCGTGCCCGTGATGGTAAATTCGATTCCCGGTTGAGACTTTCCTCGTTTTCCGGTCGAGGTTTGGGCGGGTCCACTGCCGGACTGGTATGGAATTGAAGCTGTGATTCCCGTGATATTTCTACCTAGGTTAAAAGACCCAATTCCAAATTACTAGGTCGTCTTCTGCGGTGGGAGGACTTTGAGACGAATACGTTTGTAAGCATCCTTAATAAAGGGTACAAGAAATGCGCACTTGTTCCATTGTACGGCGCGCGCCAAGCGCTTTTGGTGGACTTTCATAAAGTGCCAAATTTAATTGAGGTCAAAACCATTTTGAAAAAAAGAGGCAGAAATATGACGACGACATTATATTTATAAAACTTGATCCAAATATTTGTGGTGTAACTCCTTTTTTTTGTTGGACGAGAGGTTATAGAAAAATTATTCCCTAAGCCTATGAGTTTCTGAAACGTTAGCTGTTTGTCTTGGTTGGTATTCAATCGTAGTGACTTACTCTAACAATTTATTTCCATAGTTTGGCTTGTGGTGGTCATTTACAATTACAATTACAATATATACCCGCAAGCAGCCCCTTTTAGGGAGGCCAACGGCGGGGGCACTTTTATTTATGCACTTAACTAAAAAAAAGCACGTAAAAGTGGAATTATGCCACAATGGCGTCGCGTCATACAGTATGGACAAACTCGTTCTGCTGAAGTTCTGAGAATTGTTCTGAAAAAAATGCACAAATTTGTCAGTCCGAAAGAAACTTTTTGATTAAATTTTGTTTAAAAAAAATGCCATTCCGGACGAAGTTAAGCCAAATTCGTGGCCTTTCCGGAAAAAAAAATCCTTCCCGCGTTGTTGATAGTTGCGTCCGCCAGGCGGCGCCTCTTAGTGTCACGAAGGGCTAAATAAACCACGCGGATGGTGAAGTTGCGCATTTCGACGGCTTCCGCCATATTGCGCGTAGGGCATTGACGGTAGCGTCACTCGATGCGTTCGCGTCCAAAGCAAAGTTGTGTGTCGGGAGAAAGAAAATGAAAACACGGTCTACGTCGTTTATTGTGTCGAGTCTTTTTTTAAAGGAGCGCGGACTTTGTCCCTCCCAGGTGGATTTGGAAGCCAGAGTATAAATGCAAGAAATGCACGTGTAACTGATGGAAAACGAAGAGTACAAAAAATGCTTCGCTTTTTTCGCTCTCTCTCGCTTTCTCTGGTCCTCTTAAACATCTTGCACGCTGCATTTCTTGCACGCTAGCAAAAAGGTTTTCGTGGCCAGCCAAAGAGAACTTCCATCTCCATCTAAAACCAACGAACTGAATGTCCTAGAGGAAGCTACACATAGGGTAATTTCACAGAAAAAGAAAACGTATTGCGGATTCATTTGAGTTTATATGGAATTGTGCCGGGAGTCGCCAACCATCAACCTAAGCGTGTCAGTCTCGACACTCGATGCAAATTTTCGTGTAAAATCTCGATTCACCGAGTAAAAGCAACTGCTTTGGTTAACCCCTTTTTCAGGCCCCTCACCAAGTGTCTCTTTGTAGGCGAGGTGAGGGGCAAACTGCGTTGCAAGGGTTAATTGAAATTTGATTAATAAGAAACCATTAAGTCACAACTACATGTACGCAGGGTTCGATTTGCCAAAAAAAAGTGGCAGGGGGGGGGGGTTGGACAAGCAAAAAATGTTTTTGTAGAAGAAAATGTATTAACTTTAATAATTTATGGAAAAGGCATGCGCAAAGCTAATTTCATGATATTTAGTATATAAATAAGGAAAGAGCACGCGCAGCGCCAATTTTTGAAAATATGGTATTGCAAGATGTAAGGAAAGAGCGCGAGAAGCGCAAATGTTTTTAACACATGTGAGAAAAATATGGAGGGAAGTAAAGTGCGCGCTGCTCTAATTAATAAAGAAGCGTATGGAACACCTAAAAAAAAGAGCGCGCACAGCGCGACTTTCTAAAAATTTTGAAGTGCAACACAGAAAAATGAATAATCCCGCGCACCGTGAATTTGTTTAAAAACAAATAACTGCAAAAGGAAAGATCGTGCGCAGCGCTATTTTTTTTAACTGCAAGTACACGAAGAGACTGCTCATAGAGAATTTTTTTTTGAAGTTGCAAGTTGAATATTAACAAAAATAAATCAGCACGATTTTTTTTTCTAACGGTGAAGTAACGTAACAAAAGGAAGGGGCGCACGCAGCGCGACCTTTTCTTTTTTTGAAATTACAATTACAATTATGAAGAAGGAAAGATTTACAAATTCTGACAAAAAATAATTCCCCTGACATTGACAAGAAAGGGTGCGGAAAAAGTGTGGAGGGTTGTATAATTACATAGAAGTGGATAAATAAATGGCTCACGCAAATATATGGTGTGCAAATATATGGCACTTTTCGCAAAGAAATAAAGAAATGGAGGGTGCCAGGAATATTTTCTTAACTGTGTGTGTCATATTTATAAAGAAACCCGCGCGTAGCGCGAAATTTTTCAATTTGTAAGATATTTTAGTTAAGATTTTTGATGCTGGCATGCATTTTGCGAATGCAGGACAAAGACTTGCCCGGTATAGGGGGTCACCGGTTTTTTTCTTCTCTAAAACGCCGAACATTTCTATTTTTGGAGCAGACCAACTGCTGGTAATAATGGCCAATGAGACAATTTACTGGGTCTAGCCAGTGAAGTTGGTCTCCTGTGGTGACTAAATTAGAGCAAATAGATGAGCCATTATCCAGGCACATTGATTCCGGTTGTTCATGACTATTCTCCAGTGTTACCAAATTACTCCATTTGAATTCCAAGTCAGCCGCGCCGCCCCCAGTCCCCGTACCGACCGTTAGCCGATAGCCGATCGATGACCAGACGAAGTCAACGCTTATTGGCATTAACTCGTATTGTGTACCTACTAATGTTTAAACGTCAAATGAACAGTATGTTATATGCGTTATAAAATGCCGTAATTTTTAATTTCGGACAAAACAAAAATAAAAAATAAAACACATTAATTTTGAATTTTTTGAAAAGAGATTTTTAAAATGCACTAAAACTTAAAATTAACTTCCCTTAACGTTCCTTTAACTGACATCGAATCTAGGAATTACAGCGGTTAAAGGCGGATTAATGTAGATTATTTTTTTCTCGAACTGAAAGAAAACGAAGTTTTATTGTTTTTAATATACACATAGGTGTATATTAAAAACAATAAAACTTCGTTTAGAAACTTCTGTTACATTATTTCGGCGTTGAAAAATATGATGTACACTATTCTGCTTTTTAACCGCTTCAATTATTCTCTTGAGATCCTTATCTCTGGGTTTCAAAGGAATATTTCGCATCCAGCTCCTTACCCACAAATGTGTGTTTTCATTTTTAGTCAATCTTTTTGTCAAACAAAATGGAGCTATATGTTTGCAAAAAGGTTCGGTTTGCGCCCGCAGCGCCGCAGTGCGTGACAGGAGAGCATTTATTTGCTTTCGTAAAACGCGCGCGGTATGCTCGTGTTCGAAGTGCAGATACTATACAAAATATGTTACAAAAAAAATTATTATCGAATCTGCGCCCAGTTGCAAAGCAATCGCGCAGTGCACCGATGCCATGCTAGTTCTGTTCGAATCCACTTCAGGGGGAACGGCGTGTTTCAATGTGTTCGGATATCTTAACGGTACTCTTTACCTTTTCACCTTCTCTTATCGAGTTTCGACTAAAAATCTGGCATTGTCAATGCCGATCAACATCCGTCAGATGTTTGTTGCGTTGCACCGAACAAATCAGGCGGAATAAAATATTCGCTCGCAAAACGTGTTCGTGTTTCCCCCGTTTGGCCTTCGGGGGCCGTGTAACCTCGAGCAGCGTGTGTGTGTGATAGGTAAAGCGCACAAGAGAACAGCTGCGGATTTCGACTTTTTTTTTTTTTTTTTTTTTTTCTTTTGGGCCGGTGTTGTTTGTCGGTATTTATTGCTTCTCTATATATTGCGTAGCAGTCAAATCCGAGTCTTACTCCCTTTCCCCCCCCCCCCAATCCTTCTTCCCCCCTTTGGACGTAAATTTTGTTCAGCGGAAACAATTCGAAGTCTTTGGCGGAGTCGGTGTATTTCCATCTTGCCCTTTCATACAATTTCGTTTAATGGAGCCTCTACGTCATAGCCCTCCCACCTAGCTAGGCCGTCCACTTCGCTAACCAAAACCAAACCCGAGCCCCTGATTTTAGCCTATTTGTGTGAAAGTATTTTTCTTTGTACTTGGAGTCGCGCCAACTCAGTCGTCTTCACCTTCAGTTCGTTTTAGTGTTATCGGCCAACTGCCAGCTGGTGTTATCGTTGTTCTTTGATATTACAAAATAACTGTTAGCAGAAAAAATATGTTTGTCATAATTAACTTTGTCGGCCCCCAGTGGCTCAGTGGGTATGGTCACATTCTACTGAGCGGGTGGGCCCGGGTTCGATTCCCGACACAGGCTTTCGTTTATTCGTTAGCTTGGGGTACTGGCGTCTCCCCTGACATTCCATTAGGGAGTCCAGAGCCTAGGAGAGGATCCTGCAGCTTGGCTATTCCAGCTGCCAATCCCTTTCCCTTCCCTGCCCTTTCACATGTCTCCATTGTGACACAAGGGTGCTGTGGTGCAGGCACTACGGTGATTTAAAAAAAACAAAAAAAAAACTGAAAAAACATCATCGCAACAGAATTTTAATAAACATCGAGTTAACAATAAGCATGAATAGACCTGTAGTATGTAGCATGTAGATTAAAATATTTATTAGTATGTTCTTGTTTTTCAAAGTATTTAATAGTTGTTGCTTGTATTTAAAAGTAAATACGAGGGCGCAAATTCAAGAAGAAAGTAGTCACATAACCAGTCAAAAAAATAACACGAGTGAACGGTCAGTCTGTTTACCAGCATAGACAAACCAAAATTGATTCTGCCCCCTCGCACCCGGCACACACGTGCAAAGCGATGCGCCAACAATATGACGATGGAATTTCAACTTGGCCTTTCATTTGGAAGAAACCATTTGCGTTCCAAATTGTGCCAAATCTATTGGCTATTCGCAGTTGTGCATTTCAGGGTTCTATTGTAGATCATCATCGTTCCGTTTAAACACTTGCTCTATGGTTTCACGCATTACAGCTGTTCAGCTGTAATGCGTGAAACCTACAACCCTGACACCAACTCGAGCAATTTTCCTGAAAGCAAATTAAGATTCTACACAAACATACATTAAAAAGGTGTAATTAGAGAAGTTTCGGTTTGCAACTCCTCTAATTAGCTCGCATATTAAAAATAGTAGCCTTCTCGCGCTGCCTTATTTATTGGGCCAACTCGAAAATTAAAAAAAAAATGCCTTTTCGCTTCTCATTCGCGCAAACCCGATTCGCACCAGACTTTAATAACGCGCGAAAAGCAGATGGCTTACACCGGTACACTGGAAATGCCGTTAAAGGGGACGGTGTAGACGGCGTTTATTAATTCTGCGTCGGGTGGCTAATTTTCGCCTTTCATCCGTTACCATATGGAAATAATCCCAAACCGTCCAGCCAGTTCATTTCCTGTTTCGATGAACCGAATTATTTTTTATCGTTGGCGTGTTAGCCGATTTATGTTGGAGTTTCAGTGGGATTACGATTACTTTCAATACCGGTCATTTTCAAAAGAAAATGTACCCAATTTTTTTTTTCTTTTTTTTTTTCTTCCGGATCATTGTAGTGAACAGCACTACAGGAGGTTATTGTACCCCTCGTGTCGCTGTGGCAATGTGTGAGGGGCACATTCCAGTACCACAGGATCGAAAAACGAAAGCCTGCACCGGGAATCGAACCCGGGACCTCCCGCTTAGTAGACCTTGACCATATCCACTGAGCCACGAGGGCCGACAATGAGCATTCAGTGCTTGTCCGAGAGTGTACCTGGAGATCTCAGGTCTTTATCAAACATTTAATTTGTGCTTTTTTTCTCACCATAATTGGGGAAAATGAAACATGTGTTCAATAATACTTTCTGTACAAGTAAGTATCCATGGAAATAATTTTTTTTAATAATTTTAATAAAATAACAAAAATATATCAAGGTATTTACTTTCAAATAAATCGTTATATTGCAATGTTCCGCGTGACCCATTTTTAAACGAAATTAAAGGCCGAAACAAAACAAACGACTCAAAATCTTAATATTATTTTCTTTCTGACGCAGACAATTCAGCAACCCCATTTTTTTCATATCAAATATCTGCCCACCCCTCCCCCGGTTGATGTCGTAACCCAAACACGTCAAAAACCGCTTAAATGAACCACCAGCCATCACTCAACCTAACCACCACACGAGATGTCTGTCAAAAAAGACGACGAAATCGCAAATGTTCCATAATAAAACCGATGATTTATTTTCGCTTTCGCTCGATACCAGACAAGCAAGGTCGAAAAAAAAAGCGAAAAAAGCACAGACACGTACGACCTGTATTTTTTCTTGCCTTTCTGTTATCGGCCTGCAGACGAAAAAAAAATCGCAATTTTTTTGCGTCTAGCGCTCCGCTCGTTAACCCTTTTGGCGCTGTAGCACCTCCTTTTGGTCGTCGAAAGCTGCCATTGCTACACGCACGACCGAGCCGAGGAAGCGCGCGCCAGCGCCGCTGCACGTGCTATTGGCCGTCGCCGCCTTCATCCGCTAGTTTCGCTTCATCTCGTTCTAGCTCTTTCGAACTTGAACGTCCCACACTGCACAGATGCCGGCGATCATTGCCGTGGCAATCTGAGCACGTGCTACGTGCAGGTTCGTATGTGGCGACTGTCGTAACGTTCTTGGGCGAGCAGGACTTTTTCGCATCTTAATTTTCGTAGGAATATACGAGAAAGTAATAATTCATAATGAATCGTTGAAAAATAAACTGGCAAATGAATGATTGAATAGCGAAATCTTGATTTTACATTTTTTCAATTTCTCTAATCGCACTAAATTTCATGAGCTCAAAAATATTTTCAAATGCTCAGTAAAATTTGTGGAAAAAAATTAATTCCATTTAAAATGTCAAGCCTTGCTCAGGATTGTTTTTTAAAATTTTAGCTGGAAAATTCACGATTGCCAAATAAACTAAACAAAAACTAGAATTTAACGAGAAATATGGAATCGCGGAAGAAAACGAGCATCTTCAAAACTCCACATTCTTAAACTTAAACAAACTCTTAACCTTTCAAAAGCATCACAGCTGTTCTCGGAAAGGAACTAACATTGCGGAAAAACGTCTCCCCGAGTGATTCCACCGAACGAATAACCATTTTCGCGCCAAACAAATTTCGAGAACTTGCGCGCCCGCCAGCCGCCACCAGCCAATCATTTCCGTTCTCCACTACTCCAGCATCCAACCCCGTTTCCGCGTTTAAAAAAAAATTAAACGAAAACTTTCACCATATGGGACTAACGGAGTAACGGTCCAGTCTGACCGGATGTGTGTTTGACCAATCCACAAACTTAACGACCCCCAGTTTAGCCACCCCTGTCTGGCATTGCTGAGCGGGGCCGCTCCCCGTCGTCTTCCCAGGAAATCTACACAAAGAAGGGGAGGGGACACGATGTTGTGGGTGACATTCGCTGGAAGGAAGAAAACGGTTCAAACCAGCCCCTCTCCACCCCAAAAGGCCCCCTTTTCAAACCCCCTCGCTAAATAAACCTCATCCCCCGCCCTCAGTTTCCGAGAATCTCTTCATCTTCCGAGGGGAGGATGAGGGAGAGAAGGACACATTCGAACTCCTTGTGCGAGCAACCCCAAAGTCTGCATTGCCTATGGAGAAACGAGGTGCCGCGGAAAGGGGGGGGGGGGATCGGGCCGCACGTTGACCACATCACGAGGACAGACCCGCGCGAACGGAAATTGGAGCGCGACGGCGGTCATCAGCGCCGTCTAGCGAGCGATGCGGGAGGTGCGACCGTTGTTGTAGGAGGCGATGACAAAAATCTATGAATGAAAACGGCACAGGGACAGTGGAACCAGTGAAAGCTCAACATGTGACCACCCCCCCCCCAAACCACTACCATCATTTGTGAATATGGCGGCTACCCATAGCGACTAACAAACCAGACGGAAAAAATCTATCCTGCCAAATATTGCGATCTAATTTTTTTTAACTGTTCCTGTTGAGTTTGACCAACGTACCGGTATTCGTCTCAAATTCCCCTTCTGCCCTAGGTCGGGATATTAAACGTGTCTCAACGGACTGGCACGGGCCGCTCACGGTTTTACATACATTCCCAATAAATGCGTGTGAAGGAATGTGTCTCGCCCGAAAAATTCCGGAGGTCTCGGTTGGGAATTGAAACCCATTGATAAAATTAAATGGGATAAAATCCGAATCCTTCTTTCGTTGTGAGACACGAGGTCATTCAGAAAAAGCAAGAGACTTGAGGGGAAAGTTAGCGGGATAAGGGGCCGGCGCGGGGGTTACCAGATTCGTCGCCCCCTTGCCCTTCGGAGAAATGATTTGGGGGAATGGAGCTGAGGAAGCGGGAGGCCACGCAGGGTCAAATTCTTTCCTGTGATAGTTGTGGGTGACAAGAGTTCGGATCCAAAAACCTTTGAAGTCTCAAACATGTTTTAACATGTTTCATACTGAAAAAATATGTGACCGAAAATGATTAATAAAATCGTCTTAACATAGAAGTTTAAAATTGTGCGCAGGGCGAATTTTTGTGACCCGTGGACCATGCCAAATTTTGTTACATTTTCACGCGGAAATTGTTTCAAGTGCAACATACAGTAGATGTGGTGTCCAAGAGAGAAGGATATTTTTTTCCCCTTATTTCGTAATGACGTTTTCAACACAAAAAACCCATTGCCTTGTTTGGGATGTACGCGAGTCCTTGTGAGCCAGACTTGGCACCAGTCGTCACCGTTGGCATGCACCCCGGAAGTTATTTTACAAGTAGTACACACGAGACTTCAGACACGGAATTACCACGCACCAAATATGACCCAGGGATGAGCGATAGAATAACATCGATAGTGTATATCTGGCTACTTTTCCCCAAGAGTAACGAAACTTGTACAAGCTGCCAAACAAAAAAAAAATAATATTAAAGGACCATTTCTTTCAATGTCAGCAAAAACAAAAGCAGTCAGCCTTCAAAAAAATATACAAATCAATTAAAAATATAACATAATGCTACTTCTTGGGCCCAAATACGGTCGTCGTAACTCACTGGAAGAGCATCCGCCATGTGTGCGGCGATCCCGGGTTCGATTCCCGGCTCGGGCTTTCGTTTATTCGATCCTGGGGTACTGGTGAAAATATACCCGTCCACAATTGCTCAAGCGAATAGAGCCGTACATAATTTTATGTAGTTATTATTCACTTCAGTGATGACAATCATTGATAGCGAGTGAAAAAAATAAAGTACTGGGCTAAACTATCGCCAAACTATAATATTTAATGCACTATCGATAGTTCCAGAAATTATGCCACTATCGCCCATCTCAACAGCAACCCTTCTCACACCTGCACGTTATTGCACGTGCCAGCGCGAAAATTAATTCTTGGATGGCGAATTAGGATCTATCAAAGTGGGAGGTGACGGGAGAAGGAAGTTTTACCATGAGCAAAGCAGGTATGGGGGAGGTTAAAAGCGCAAACAGCGGATCATCACGTACGTTGTTGAAGAACGCGCGAGTTCCAGGTATTTTGGTGGTGGCCCACAGGTGCGTGTCCCCGGTGGAGCAGCATTTCGGGAGCCACCGTCGTGGCACCCACTCGAAATAGTAGTGAAAGACGCGCTGCTTCCTTGCTTGCTTGCCAAGCACATTTATCGGGAATACGTCAACAACCCTCAGAGGTGAATCGACCGACAAACGGTAGAAGGGGAGGGGTGGGGGAGGTCACCGTCGTAATCGGCGAGGGGGTCATGCAATTTTCTGCGCGGGAAAACAACCAGCACTCACAGTAACAAAACTGTTAACACGGTTTGCTAATAAGCACTTTTTATTTTTATAAAAATCTATTTTTATTTTAATAAAATATCGCTAACTTTACAAAATTTTCGCAGTTACCCCGGGATCGTACAAAATGGACCCCGAGCCGGAACCATCGGTTCGCAGTCGGTCGCAGTAACGACTGGGTTACGATTAAATTATTATACCATTTAATCGCTTTGTAATTTAATCCATAGTACGAGAAGCAAGAAATGATTTTACTTGCGGCAATTACGAGAAAAATTTTAAGAAATCAATGATTAATAAAACAACAAGACTGCGATCGCAGATTAAATTTCCACAAAATTTACAAACGTCAACAAACCTTGTCAATAAATTCTGAACAATCTTTGGGAAATTAGGATTAAATTAACCTCTGCCGAACTCCTATCACGAAGGTTTTAATTAATTCGCAACGTGCCCGGTGTAGTAACAAGGTTTGATTCAGTACCACAGGTGGTCGCGGTTTCTGACGAACCAGGCGCAAAGGTAAGAATATAAAAAATCCAGCAAACGATTGACGGGCAACAGTGACATTCGGCATTCAGGTGAGACTTTTTCCGTACGTGACGGTGACGTCGGGAGGTGAAGTCTCAAGATGCAGGAGGTGAGGTGGGATGGGGGAGGGGATGCGACGAGATTTACAACCGTGTTTTTCCAACCGTCCATCGAAGGCCGATTGCTAGTGAGTGACACCACTTTTTTTATTTGCTCGACAAATTCAGTGAAGCATTCATCTCAACAGCCAATGGGTGAAAAAAAACTCTGGAAATTAATTGCATGTTTACAGTCAAACATTTTGCATGTTATCGGTCGCGACTCGCGACTCGATATTCAAAATGTCCAAAGATTTGCATAATAATAATCGTTTAATATTTTATAAATGACTACAACAACTGGGGAAAAAACATCGTAAATTAAAAAATATAAATATCTGGCCACCGTTCGGGAAATTCAAACGGTGTTCCCGATCCCTCTTGGGTTTTTTGAATAGAACCTATCTCTGCCGACAGATGGCGCTAGTCAAACGCAACTGTATGCACGACTCAGCCAAGCGTGGCGCTAGTCAACCAAGCAAGCGTGGGAGGATAGAGGTGCATCGTGCTGGATGGAGGACCGGAAATGTTCAAGACATGGACACAGACGGCCCGCCGGTTTGGTTCACGAGAGCGCAATTTACGTTTTTTGTAATATATATTTTTTATAATCGCAAAGACCAATGTAACGATGTACCGGCCAGTGAAAACCAGCACAGACAGACAGTCATTCAGATATTCGCGTGATTATGTGTCACACACACTCATACGAGAAACAATTTTCATTCAGAGAGAGGCTGTCGCGAGGTCTGGTTCACTTCACACCGCGCAGCGGATGAAAACGTTTAAATCATGTGGAGCTATGCATATATATGACAGGGCATGATGTACTTAATGTATGCTATTATGAATTGCGCCAAAAATAGAATTGGAGATTGCGGACGCCGAAAAAATATTTTTCGGTCAAAAAATGAATGCGTCTGGTTTATTTTGAAACATAAATACGCCCCCTACACCGTACATTTACGCGCGTTTATTTGGAATCTGCAGCAGACGGGTTAAACCACAAAGCCTTAAAAACTAATATACCGTATGACCAAAAAAAAATTGCCGCCAAAAACCATTCTATCATATCGTCTCGAAAATTTAAGATGCAAATTTCTTCAATCAAAATTAAATCATAACAGAAATTCCCCGAATTCGCAAACGACAATATAAAAAAATACAGCGTCCAGTTCGACTCTTCAACTAAAATTTTGTTATTGCAAAATCGACGTAATAAATATGCGGCCATAAAGATGATTGGAATGCAGAGGGTCTCCCCTTTCAGCCCACTCCCCATTCCCCCTTTCCAAATCGCTATGTATACAGACAAGTGAATAATTTATTATTCATTAACAATTCCCCCACCTGCAAAATATAACCGACGCGGCGCGCACACAAATCTCGTTCGGTTATCGTAATCGACATCACCATTCATTGACGAGGGAGACCGCCGCGGCACAGCGTCCCTAACAAAAAATGAAGCTGAGATACGAGACACCTGCACTAAGGCAAGTTCACATGGAGACACATTCCTAGAGTAAACAGACACTCGACGCATGGTGACCTGACCTACGCGGATGGAGCACGGTGGAGTTGTCAACACAAAATTCGTTCTTGAAAACGAAACAGTGGAACTTCAACCAGATATGAAATTAATTCCTATTTCAATATGTCAATAATTAAAAACTAGAAAAGATGTGACAAAAATTGTCCCAAAAACTGAGGCTATGCATGCAACAATATTTTAGTTCAAAATGCTAATGGAAAATAAAACAAAAAACTTCAGTTGTAGAAATCGAGGTAAGTCAAATACGCAAATTACTTCTGTAAAACATTCGCAAAATTCTATAAATTATGTATTTCTAATCCAGATATTCGACTATCTCCGTCAAACGATGAAGCTGGAAAACTTTATTTTCTCCTTACACAATCATGATTTCTAATAGATGACGTCACACGACAAAATAGCCAATAAAAAAAATCTGCATGTTTTCAAATAGACTGAATCAAAAATTTTGTTTCTTCTGGTACAATCAGGGTGTAGAAAACTCAAAACTATCAACATTCGCAACTTTTTTTTTTAAAGCATGTTTGTGGAAATTCTACCGTCAAATTTGGATGAATCAAGACTTTTCTTGAACAAACATGACCCGTACAAAATAGCAAACAAATTGCAATCGAAATTCAGACAACCTTTGGACACAGGCAGACATCGACGTCAACCATACTCTGACCGATCGCTCGACAAAAAGGGGCGTGGCCTGCCAAATCCCAGCTGGCAGCCAATCAGCGGTCAGCATTTGAATTCGACGCCACAAAAAAAAAAGAATGCCGGTGTTTACAACAAGCGACGCAGCGAGGTGAATGAATCCTGCGCATAGAGAGTTGCACGTGCGAGCAACCAGCAGCAGCACACAAGATGGAATCTTTTTTCAACACCGCGGCAATTCTAGCCTCTCGCCACCCCCAACAGCTCTCCCGTTTCACATTTCTCCTATCTCCTCGCCTCCCCCTCCACCCGAGCTCATTTTCCTCGCATTCCCGAACGCCTTCGATTCATTCATGTTGAACAGGGATGGTCCCCCACTCCCTCCTCCCTAGGCTCCCTTGAAGCTGGTTACCCCACGTGCGAAGATGCAAAAATCTTCGCCGGCGGTGAAAATTGTAAATTCCAGAGCTGGTAGAGCCAACAAAAAATTCGTTTTCTCCTAGGGATCGATTAACAAGATTTTGGGATGGAGGTGTAGGGTGGTTAGCGGGTCGAACTGCTGAGCTCGTGATGCGGGTAAGTCAAGTTGCGGGATCCACCATTCTGAGCGAATTCAGGTACACGTTCAAGATCCTGTGAAGGAATCCTCGTAAGAGTACTCCTTCAGCACCCTGTACAGCCGCTAAAATGCAAGCGTCGATGATAAACATCAAAGCAAAAGCGCGCCGCTCCCATCAAAGGCGCCGACGCTGCACGCGTTTTTGCGCGTGCAATACAACCCCACACGCCAATAGCTAACAGGTGGCACCACTTCATTCTGTTACCAATGCGATCATGTGTATTTAATTAATGAATTAAATCATAGGTGTCGCCCCGATCTTTTTACATCACAATATAGGGGGCGCCACACCATTTTCTGCCAATGCATCTGCATGTATTTAATTCTCGAAATTAAATATAGGTGGCACCCTGATCTTTTTCGGTGTACCAGATCAGGCCAACAGAAGGCACCACTATAAAGTAGTGCCAACCAAAAAATCGAAAATAAAATGCACATGCACATCAAAGAGAAAGACAGCTGCTTCTCTTTGATGTCAAAATCGAAACACATAATTTGCAAATGTAAATAGCGTCTCCAGGCTATTCATTCTGCAGCAATCTCAACAAGTGTTGGCATTGCTCCAGAATGGGTTAGCCTGGGCCAACTGAAAACAGTATAGGCCACTGTATGGCATTAATGGATTATTTTGTTATTTTTATGCACTCAAGTCTCACGTTCAGAGACATTGCTTTTTGGTGTGATTGTCATTCTAGTGTCGACAAATATTCTCAGAACTGTCACAATAAATCATCAAATGTGATGCGGCCTGTGTAAGAACACATTTAACATAGGAAACTGGGAACCACATTCTAGAATGATCTCTGTGTTAATTATAAAAACACCATTCATTAGCATTGCACTTTTTGGGAACCATTTATTGCATCATAATGACATCAGGGAACCATGAAATGACAAGAAAGAGTCCATAGGAATCTGTAATGATA
>JAUJYS010002621.1:0-14418 GCA_033995665.1 Melogona broelemanni | reverse complement strand
ACCTCCCCTCAAAGACCGGCCATACCTAGGACCAATTTCTCCTCGCCTCGCCAGAATTGGTAACCAAATGGGTGACACGGCAAAAATCCATCCCACCACAACCAGCAGGTCATTGCACTCTCCCCAGCCAGACATTTTGTCTAAAACCAACAATAGACTTTACGCCATCTTGGGTTCCCCTGGCACTGGGCTGCATCGTCGGCCAATTAGGGCACCAATCCCTACGCCGTTTGGGGCGTCGTTTAGGACGGATCGGACTAACACAAGCGAACAATTATCCTATCGGAAACAAATTCGACTCGTCTGTTACCAGATTCGAGGTGGAAACTTACCTGTAAACTTGATTGAATTAAAGACCAATGGTCTGATGCCCGATTGATACATTCGCACAACACTCACTCGCCACGAAAAACCTACAGCTTTGTGCGCCTCTCGCCAGATAGCGCCTCACATCGTATTGCGCACCAAACCACACCCACATTAATGAAAGCTTTTTTTGCAGCAGCGCCTAGATACAGCACAAAGGCAAGAGGAACGTTAGCAGCCTTCGGTTTGTTTGGTGTGCTGCTTTGAGACGCTAGCCTCTAGTTAG
Source organism: Melogona broelemanni (assembly GCA_033995665.1). Lineage (NCBI taxonomy): Eukaryota > Metazoa > Arthropoda > Diplopoda > Chordeumatida > Chordeumatidae > Melogona > Melogona broelemanni. Next base: position 13,826 of record JAUJYS010002621.1, on the reverse strand, counting down.
CGGCGAAAGTGCGTGAGGGGGGTGGAGGGAATCGAGAGTTGGGTTAAGAAGAGTCTACACGATGGAATATTACACTAGCGACTTTAAGAAATTTCTAAACTGTTAATCGTTGACTAATAAAAATCTTGAATATTGGCGAAATTATATGGTCATCAAATTTTTTGACCATTGAATAAAATTAAAAACTCGATAAGTTTCAAGATAAATATTACATCGTAGGAACTCCCCTCTTATTACATAGGTGGCAGCAGCAGACGGGATGCGAGACGTCCCATTGGCTGCCACGTCCTAGGCAAAGGGCCCTTTCACCGATAGGGCACCACCTCATTCGAACCGCGAAGTTTGAATCGGAAATTTTAAAAACATGTACATTTTACAATTACAATTTGGACCCGCAAGCAGCCACATTAGCTGGCTTATGGCAGAGGTACTAAATGAGGTACAAAACACAGGTACTAAATGCCAGATAGATTTGTTCATTTTATTTTATAGATTAGGAATTTTATTGCCATACCTCGGATTGTTTTTGTTAACTACGCCTTTTTATTCATTTAAAAATAATTCCTTGTAACCCAATATGGCCACGACTGCCATATTCAATACATGTACATGCAAACGTATATTGCATATTTATCGGATAGCCCGAAACCACGTTTCTGTAGAAAAAACAAATATTCAACATGAAATCAACAGAATAAACCAAATTTCATAATTAGATATTTTTAATACATAAAACTTTATTACAACATTGTTACAAGAACAATTTTTTTCACGGCAAATAGAATGAACAAAAATAATGGCAATTCATACGTACAAACATTTTGCAAACTTGTTTCATCGTCGACATGGAATCGAATCACTAACCATCAAAAAATTCTCCAAAAATGGTAACTTGTCTCTTGTGTATATAATATGGCGCGCAGCAAGCAAGAACAACACTTTTGTTTGCATCTCTACACAGTGAGGTAGTCTAAATTGCCTGCAACTTATTTATATATTTATATACTCAGCTGTGACGCATATAATCTTGAGCAGAGCACAACTATCAATATGTTTTTTTTATACAATCGCCCTAGTAATCTGCTAAAATTACTCCGCAACAAGACTATATACTATCGTCATCGGCACAGCTGCGACAGCAATGCAGTGCCTGTTGAATTATTATGGATTCATTTATATAATATTACATGGATACAAATATAGTGTACGTCAATTATTACACGGGTACTGTAAAAAAAAGCATACATCTGGCATTACGTTTTTTTTTAACTTGCACTAGTTCACAAGTGGAAAAAAAGCAGTACTTGTAATTTTCGCTGCTTATATATGTTTTCCCAGTATACTAGCTAGAAACACAAGAATTATTTCTTTGAGACTGGACACCACTTATCGGTAATTTAAAAATGCTGGATGCGCATAATGATTGTTATTTTTACAATAATGCAATAAATGCTCATACTCTCTCCACTCCCTTTACATACTCTAATTAACGGGGGAATACATAAGCAACGATTAAAAGTTGGAGTGAGTTAGGAGAGGGGATTGTTAAAATAAGCAATTTCATAAAACAAAAATTAGGTTTAAACAATGCATAGAGGACGTCCTAAACTAGGAGACACTAAACACCATTGATAAATTGGGGGGGGGGGACCCGTCACCAGGCACAATAATGCCTCTGCACAGCTAGCTGGATTTCATCGCAGCGAGAACTTGAGAAATTATTTTAATGGGTTTGGCTATGATCACCTGAGGTTCAAAATTATTAGCCACAAAAAATGAATTTTTTAGGTTAATCCAAAATGACAGTTGAGCTATTGTGCTGATTTTTGTGAACGACCTCAAAGAACACGGCCATTGTGGGAAGAAAAAAAGATTGTTGAATGTAAAAAAAATCATTGTGCATAATGTGCCTTTCCCTGCGGATAAACACATGGATAAGGAAATTGATAACTTTGCCAAGTTTACCTCTGAAATCGAGAAACGTTTTATGAATGATAACGATTGGATAATACGAGTATGAATCAACTACTCTTATGACAGTCGTCATACTCTACAATCTGAAAAAATACAAACCCATTCAATTAATAAAAAAAAAGTGGAAAAAAAGTCAACATTCGATCAATTTCTTAAACCCATCCCCAAATTCTTGAAGGCGAATATAAAATACAACAACTTCAATACTCGTATGTATTGAAGAAAAAAAAACATTGGGGAGGAAAAAAGTACAAAGGATCAGCAAATACAATTATGCTGACCCACAATGCACCCAAACAATGGATCTTACATCAGATATCCATCGGGGCAAACAAAATTTATAGATTTACTCCAAACGATAAATTTTAAAGTCATGCGTTGTACAGTATTTCTACCCATTTTTTCCATAAAATAGAGAAACGAACAAAAAAAAAAACAAGAATAAAAATATACATCGATTCAACTTCATAAACATGACAAATCGTTAGCGCTAGACGAAAAATTAGGTTCTATTTAATATGGTTAATAACATACTCCTCGTACGGATTCTTAAGAAGGTCCAGACAAGCGAGGTAATGACACCATGCTCCAAAGTTGTGGTGAAATGCTTGCTGGACCCCTCTTACCTGAACGTAAGATGAGTAGCTATAAAGTGTCTGAGGGATTTGGCCAACAATTATTTAAAATAAAAATACTAAATTTTGTTTCTAACATTTGGCATTGGAATAACCCAAATATAGAAGCTGGTCAATCAGCAACTCATTGTGTCAACTCTTTTAAATGCTGTATTTTTTTTCAGCAATGTGTATTTCGTGCAAGATACACAATTTACAATTACCAGTTTCGAATGTGAAATAAACGGGATCCTGAAGTCCCATAATTACGTATGATATAAACGGAAGTTGCGGGTAAAAATAAATGATATACGGCAGCAAATTACAATAAAAAATAAAATATGGTAAACTTGAAAATATGTATTTTTTTCATCTTTCAACTGAGGTTAGACATGTTCTGAGCACGTCAATATCCTGGATATCTATTTGTACACAGACTAAAAAAAAATGTCTTCTATCTGGCAGAGAGGTTTGTGTCGTATTGTCCTGATCTAATGCGACCCAACGAGATACGAAAAACTAGAAATGACGATACAACCCTGGCAGCTTCGCTTTTTTCGAACCTGGCTGCATTAGGGCGTTAAAGTCACTTCGGTTTTCCGCATAGCTATTGGCGTACCCTGATATACAAGCAATGGGAGGTAAATCACTACAATGTGTGATACGGTTGAGGTTGAACGTTGCTGGCTTACTTGAGATTCGTTGCCCAAATAAGAAAAAAATGGAAATTACTGAAAATTTCATTGTGATTCCTGGGTTCATCATCAAACAAACTTAATGAGGTCAATTATATTCTGCAGCTTGGTTTTGTGGAGGGTAAAAATAAATATCAGCCGCCCACCCGGCATGGGGGAAATTGAAGTTGCATCCACCGTAATATGGAATGACTTCAAATTGTACATGTATCTAACCGCGTTTAAGCTACTTGGTAAATAAAAGTATTCCTGATTCTGCAAGACATAATAAAAATAACAAATGCTGTTCGCACAATTCCCTGTAGACTGTATATAAGTGCGATTCTCTCCCCTCACGAATAACGGGAGAGAAAAGATGCAATTACGAGAAAATTACGAGCAATTACGGAAAACAAACCTGGATCAATAAGAATAAAAAATTAAAATTCGAGACCCCGAGAAGATTAGGGATTTCTTACTCTATGTTGTCGGCGCCCTGGTCGCCGTATGAATGATTATCTGAGGTACACGCTTTTTTTCCATGGTAGTCAAGAATATAACTAGGAAATATGTCTAATCGGCAAGTGAATTTAGCTCGAGGTGCGTTAACAAAACAAAAGTATATCTAGCATGGTAGGTTACATTAAGTAGACTTGCATTAGCAGACATATTTCTACAAGTATAGTTCAAAGAAAATCAAAGAAAAGAAATGCGTAAAAATAAAAGTTGAACATTGATTTCAAAATTGTATGAGACATTAGACTATCCTGCTGTCTTACTTCAAATCTGAAATTTACATGCTATATGCACATCAAATTACAAAAGCAGGATGAAGCGCCCATTCAATGTTGCAAACATTTTGATTAAATCTTTTGTTTAGTACCTCTACAAAAAAAAGCAAGCTTCAATGTATTTTGATTGTTAGCAGTAGCAGTGACTGAAAATCATAAAATAATATATATATATATATTGCAAAAGAAGCTTTCAAAAAAATATTAATATTTTGATTGGAATATTGCAAGGAGTGCAGCGGATTCTTCTAAATTTAAATTACTCTAGACTCAAGTCATCACTCACAACGACGTGTTTGAAACTTGTGTTGAGGTCTATTTGGTTTTCCAATGGAGGTTTTAACAGTCAACAAGTTTATTGGGCATGCATGAAGTTATTTTTGCTTCATTCAATTCCATCGACTAATTCTGATTGGCATTCTTGGCTTCGGTTTTCCCAAAAAAATATAATTTCGGATATGGATCTTTTTTTGACGGCAGCCAAATCATACCACAAAAGGTACAAAAATAATAACAATAAAAGTGCGCATGTTTCAAAATTTAAAATGTTACATGTTCGTGGCATAGCCAGGTGGCTAAACAGAAATTTGTCTCGAAAAATGCTAAGTTAGTTTCTTTCTGGTAACTCCTGTACCTGTATATACCCCAGCTTGCCATCTATTTACAAATATACACAAACATAGTTCAAAAAATGGACTTTTGTTTTAGCACCGGTAAAACCATCATGCATCATAATGCATAGTCACACTGACAGGAAGCTCATCATCTACTTTAGTCCATTAAAATATCGCAATTCAACTACTCCGCTATTTTACAATATTGCTAGATGGTTCTATACCTTCCTCAAAAAATTGAGTTTTTCAAATTTGATCACATGCGATAGTATTTTTGTGGATTAAAAAAAATGCTGACTGATAAGATTGCAACAGGTTCCTTACCTAATAATTCCCAATTTTCAAAAAAAAAAAAATCTGGATAATAGTTTTTTCTTCCGTTTCTAGAAATAATTTTGAAAGGCCATCTCCTTTTCGTTGATACGAGTTGTAATATAATGAACGTTAGCAACTCTTGTTTCTTCTAAATTTCCAAAAGAAAAAAGAAAATTGTGAATTCAATTGAACTAAAGTAGCAGGCAACACATAAACCGAGAAGCCAAGATTTTGTAAGCTACAAAACAACATGACCTAGATGCAGCTATCCTTAAGTTAAATTTCTGGTAAAAAAGTATGACGATTCTTCGAACTTCATGGCTATCCCACCGATGACGTTACACATCACTTTTCCACTAGGTTCGCCCTAGTGCGTAATTTAGTGCCCAAGTGACGTCATCGGGGGCACAACGAAGGAAAAGCGGACGAAACGCTAGCCATACTTGTTACAGAAATACCTCAATCTTGACGAATAATCACCAGTACTCTAGACCCTCTACCCTTCCGGTTTCAAAATAATAGCCCCAATCTCAAATGATAACTGCGATAACAAGGTGCATCATGGTTTTTCAATTTTGGTTTCATGAAAAACTGATATTATTTGTTACAATCACCATTACAATAAATACCCGCAAGCAGCCCCTTTTAGGGGGCCAATGGCGGGGGTCTTATTGGACAGGCAACGCTAAAAATGATAAATCTAGTTATGATATTATATACCTTGACGGTTAAAATGGGTGACAAACCAAGCAATACCAATAATTACAAATCCTCGCAACGAGGACTCTCTTTAATTTATACAATGCTGAGGTAGACTTGAACACAAAAACTGAAATCCAATGGTTTAGGCGCATACTCCCCGCCCTCACGACGTATATTTTGGAATCTTGCTTTCGTGATAGCACACGGGTGCGAATAGCATTTTGATGAAGAATGGTCGGTGTTGTTTCGGTGCATGCACATGTAATAATACACACACACACGCATACGAGACATCCAGTTAGGATAATGCACCAAAGATGCAAAAAAGGTTGGAGAGATATACAGAGACACATGGACCCCGCAAGTTTCTCACCAAAAGTTCTCCGGGGTGCGCAACGTGTGCGCACGAACAACAGCAGACAATAGTGACAACATACACATCGCGGTGAAATAAATCTTATCAAATAATCAAAGTGGCGAGCGAAAAAACTTGCTATTTTAGAAATTACACGTACTGCAAACAATTCTCGACGTCTCACGTCTTGTGAAATGTACACGGACACGCCAGCCATAACTCCGTAAAATGATAACCACATCCGGGTACAAACTATATCCGAAATGATTTTTTTTAGAAAAATAATGAACGATCTTCCAAATAAGCTAGGGACTGGTTCTGCAAATTAAGAACGAAATTGCTTGGCTATCGACTGAACGGTGCCAACATTGAAAAAAATGTTTTTTTGTGCCATGCTAGTTTTTTTGTGGAAAACTTGCGTTCATTACAAAAAGATTGATTAGATTTCTGCAAACGTTGCCACCGCACTAATATAGATCCAGTAAAATATCTAGTTTATAAAGACGATACAAAAAAAAAGAAGAAAAAAATACTAGAATGAATGATTAGCGGTTACGTATATTATAATAATAAAGAACACAGGAATATGTATTTTTTAATAAAAAATAATGACGCCGTATTTGGGAGGAGAGTAAATAAAACTGGCCACTAATTACGTATATAGCTAGGTTAATTCAAATTTGGAAATTCTGGGATGATCTTTTTAACGCCCAGTGGGATGATAAGTGGTGGTGGCTGGCTATTCTCGGTGCCAGAAAATACTAGGGCAACGGATCCCAAGCAAAATGGTTACAGACGTGCTGGCTGGCATGTTGAAAAAGAGAAATAACGATCGACGCGCCACCTTTAAATCAAGTCACGACTCACGACGTTATTTTCTCTTTTCAGCATCGACATTTCAAAGACAAACCAATTGTGTATAAACACGCACTCGAATCCGCAACTAGGTGGCAAGCCCTAGGTGACCTCCAGGTACAAGAACACTATTCAATTTTCAAAATCACTACAAACAAACAAGAACTGTAAATTATCGATTTGAAAACCACTTGAAAATATGCAAACGTTTTGTGGTAGAATGGCCATGTCGGTGGGTGCAGGCGCTGGAACGGATACAATGTTTTTGAAGGTGGGAATCTTTAAAATGGATATGATTTACGAGAATAGTACTAACTGGCGATGTTTGGCACGGGCTCATTTAAAGTTGTTCTCTGGCCCTGGTCAGTTTATAAATGATATTGTCAAATGTAAAAATATGACTATGTTTTTTAAACAAATAGGAGTGCACTAGCAATTTTTAACGTTTGACGTTTGGCACACAATTGTTTCTGCAGGGTCTGGGTTGTGACTGTCCAAGTAAAGGATAATTTAGAGTCATGTTTAAAATTCTAAATTGAAAATAGATTAACAACAAACAGGCGATAAATCTGGGATTATTACTGTCTGAGGAGTTTGGCGAGCATTAGAGCCGGCGACTGTACTGGCCTTGTTGGCACTGTCAAAAAACAATACTGATCCTATACGCAAAATCCACAGCCCGGTTCGTTCCTGGTTGGGCATTTACCCGACGCTGGCTCCCCCTTGACGGAAGATCTAACCAGCGGCACTGCCGAGATACCGAACCCCGGGCTACAATTTTTCCGTACGAAAGTGAGGGGGATGGGAGGGAATATTAACTTTAACCGGCGCCAACACCCACAAACACACGCCGCCGATCGCGCCCCCTGGCGAGAGACGGGCGCGGCGACTCTCCAGTCGTCGACACACGCGAGACCAATGATAATATTATTCATGGACACCTGAGCAGATCCGCTTGATTGACGACTACGACGGCGGCCGAATCCACTGCGGCGCTCATCTCCCTGCATCACAACTCCCGCTTGAGGGCGCCCTTGTCCGGGCCACCGACGCTGCCCAGGTTGGGCGCGGGCGGGGCAGGTGGTGTACCACCGCCGCCCCCACCTCCTCCCCCTACTCCACCACCTCCCCCTACTCCACCACCTCCACCTCCACCACTACTACCTGAGGTACCCTGTCGCCCGAAGAGGCAATCCAGCAGGATGCTGGTGCGCACGTTGTACTTGATGGCGGCGATCTCGGCCGTCATGCGGCCGCTGCGCACGGCCTCCACGGCCTTCATGAGGATGACGTAGTAGTGGAGCGTGGCCTTGGGGATGTCGAACTTGCGGGCGGCTAGCGCGTACGTTAGACGGGCGCTCTGGACCGCCTCCAGCGCCTGCACCATGTCCTCTTCCGTCCAGGTGGGCTTGTGCGCCTGGCTTTGACGACTGAACTGGCACAGTCGACGGATATCTGTCAAAAGAACGAAAAAAGCACAAATTAGAATGTATTGCGGAATAGAATTAGAACTCAAAGACAATCTTAACTGAGACGAGTGACCAGCTCCCAAACAATGGCCAACGCAAACTTGGAATGGCTGGTTCGAATCAACCGTCAACAGTACCGAAACACCACTTTAATTTAAGCGCGTTATTTTTGGTCAATCTCATATGACCGACAAAAGGAAAGGAAAGCGTGAGCCCGATCAGTACAATATTGATTTGTAATCCAAAATTGGTTCACTGTTACTGACGAAAACGTAAGTGTCGTTAATACCCTAATAATTTTATCAATTGTTTCAGATTCCTACCCAAATCTGGTTTTAAAAAAATGGATGCATCCCCATCCAAGCAGATAGAAAACGGTTAAGGTAATATATTTTGTTTATAAATTGACCTTTCATCGATTCAAAACAAATGAAATTCTTACAAACAAATTTATTCAATTCATTAATCAAAAACCCAAGCATTGAACATACAGTGTGTGTGTGAGAGAAGCGCATCAACAAACGAGGGAACGATAAAAAATCTCAATGTCATGTTAAAAGGGTTATTTCATTAGTAACACACCAGATGAGGGTTTATCACAAAAATGTGGAACTATGGCCAAAGCCTGCGTTTGTACAAAAAATACGTCGTGTGGACCTATTCAGTGAAGAAAGAAACTAGCTTGCGTTAACCACATGTGAATTTGGTAAATGCCATTATGAACATAACACCAAAATTACTTCAATTTAAACCAATTAGTAATACTAGATCTGTTAACTTGCGCACGAAAAAGAAAAACTTTGAACATTTTTTTAGATACACTAGCACATAAAATGAATAGTTGAAATCACAAAGCTTGTGCCCTATAAATAAAAGTGAAAGCCTAATAAATTTCGTTGTGCCATGCTTCACTAATATACAGTATATACATTTTTTTTAATACGTGCAAGAATGTTTAGAAGAAACAAAAAACGAAAGAAGAAACTAAGTACGAAATCATACGACTATCCAAGTTGTTTTCTTTGAAATAAATCGAAGAAATTCCCCCATCTCAAAATCACAATTGATCGCTATTTGACTATCAAAATCTATTTTTTTACAAGACGAAATATCCCTAATGGAAACCCAATTAATTAAAGAGATTCTTGAGGAACCTGAAGCTCGTATAGTTACAGGATTTTTTATATACTGTACTGTACATGAACTTGTTATACATGTAAATCTTATATCCCTTATATATACACACATGATTAGTTAAGTAAAATAATTGCATGTACACAAACAAGACCTTTGGTTGAATCTAGTTCACAAATTAAAATATATTAATACAATATTTGCAAAAATGATGCATGTAGGCTACAACGTGACTGTTAACCCAAAACTTGAGCGCCTCTCGTTGAGCAATATTGGTGAAGAAATGTCGAACTAGAAATTCACTAAAAACAGGTTACAATTATCTAAATAATAAAAAACCACAAAATAGGTGATGTATAACAACTCTGTATATTAAATGCAATATGCAAGAACATGGAACTAAATGCAGTAAGACATATGATAGAACAGCCAAATCCAGCTTAAACCTATATGATAAAACAAAATAAATGCATATATTTACACGAATTTCTTAATTCATGTGATTTTTTTTAGATAACTATAAAATGTTTTTTAAGGGTATGTAGTATCGTCGACACAGAGCAGCCTTTTGACAGTCGCTTTTCACGTTATCTTACAAATGATAGGCATAAAACAGTGAATGACAATTACAATCTAGTAAATGTTGACTAACTGATTCACAAATCGGTCAAACGATATATGCTATTGCAAAAAAAAAAAGAACAAAAATAAATGGTTAATTGGAAAAATATCCAAACAACATCATAAATGCAAATTCACAAAATACTATATTTCGATGATAACAAAAAAAATCGCTCATAACTCGGCGTAACGATTTCGAGAAAAAAAAAACACAAGCTCAAAATCACCGAACACACTTGCTCAAAAATAAGCCAAAGTTTACATAACAAGTATAATGGTCCCTCGAAGCTCCATTCATTGCTAGGCCCACAAGTTTTTTTCATATCACAAAGGTACTTACTTGGAAACTGCCAAATTGGTCATTTTGTCAAAAAATATTTACGAATTATTGAAGTTAGACTTGGCAGCGTGAGAACAACTCCCATCAGTTCACTCCAAAGATGCATCTCGAATTTCTCGCAATCAGTTTTTCGAAACAGGAAATACTGGGACACCAAGATCTTTTCATGACCCCAAGCATCGCATGCAAATTTCATTGTTTCAAGTCAGAAAACGGTGGAATGCCGTTGTTCACGTGCCTTACAATTCCGAATGTATCTGGGGTATCACAATTTCGCACTGTAAAATTTCAAGTGCTATCACAATAGTGCGGTCAAATTAAAAATAAATGTTTGCAATTCACGACTTGTGCGAGCGTGTAATCTCCTAGACAGGTATCCAAGACCATAACAAACGAACGAGTTGCAGGTATCATTCCCGCCTAGCTACAGTCTCGCTACAACAACGAACTAGATTAAACACTTGCACCAACGGGGAACAACCTTGTATTTTCGTGTCGTATCATGAACAAATCCAATAAACAATCTCATCAGAAATCTAGTAATCTACATATATATTCTAACAAGTGTTTCGAAACTGATCGTTTCTACGGTAGGGTAGTCCAAATTCTTCAAACAATTTCAAAATGTTGCACAGGGCTCAGTAAAATTCCTCAAAATTGACAACTATTTAAATTGAAATTAAACTCGTATTTTAAGGTTTGCAAATTCACGAATAAATTAATATATATTTTTAATTGCCAGATAGCAAAATGTACGAAATAATATTTTAAAGTTAGATATGAATTTTAGAACTTATCAAACTGAGAGTTTCAAGAATGAATTCATACAAAATAATACTCAATGTCAATACCGTTAAATGCATCAAGAAATTGATAGTCAACCATAAGTTTTACCATTAAATGCAGTTTTTCAGACCTGAAACAATTTCGTTCCCAACACTAACAGACTATGTACCGAACTATGTATACCCATATGAACTTGAAAATCCAACACTCCTCCGTCAATAAATGCTAGACTATTTTCAAAAATACATTTCTTTACCTAATTAATCATAGGTGATAGGACCTAGACGGGTGGTTGCGACTGTCTGTTGATCTGGGTAACACCTGGATCAAACGAACGAAAAACCGCTCAGTTCCAACGGCGAAAAAGCACAGCGACATTACACAACAAATTCCAAGTTCAACAACCGGCACGCATCCCCATTAAAGATATTTCTTCGAAAAAGGTCCAATAAATACTTTGGTATGTTTTTTTTCTGTCCCACTGCCACGCACTGAAAATCTTGGTAACGGCTTGAGTGGATTCAAAAATATAAATATGTACATATATCTGAAACAGGAATGCAAACGAATGCATCACATGAACCACAATCACAATTGAGCCAACTGTTCCATGACAAAGACACGTGCTCGGCCATTCACAAACGTTTCAAACTTACACGACAAATATAAATACCACGACCGACTATATTGCACGGGGCCGAGTTGCACGAAACTCATAAACTTACAAAAAAATCTCCGAAAGAGACAAACGATATTTGAACATTCTTTGTCAACAAATATCAGACATGTGACTAGAAATATGTGGGGAAGGGATTTTCAAAATAATTTTAAGTGATATCATCTAATCTAAATTTTTTTGAAACAACCAAGATGAGTGAACAGTAATTCCGTTTACGACAGGATACACAATTTTGATTGGCCTAAGAACCGAATTTTTAAGTTAAGTCAAACTAGGACGTCGGGAATACATCACATGTAATTGCGAGTTTCTCAGCTTGATGCAAATAAATATAAAATGCAATCTCGTATCCAACAAAGCTTGAGTGTGGATCCCCAAGTAAACAAACAGAGCATCCAAAAGCTTCATTGAGCATTAACTTAATCTTTTATGGTGTTAATCTGTGAAATGGTTGAAACTATCAATCAAATCGATTGCCTTTGGTGTAATCACAACGTTCAGTCTAACCTAGCAAGTGGTTACTTTCCTACAAGCTGCTTCGTGCAACTCGTTTCCCCCATCAATCCCCAGAACGCACGTCCCCAACACGTTAGCGTCCAGAAACTATCACACAATTTGAAAGGCCACAGTTGCTCCAAAAATCTGATGTGTGCAACAAAAAAAAAATTATAATCGTGGTGGAAGCGCTTCGGCCCAACTCTCAACGGAGTAGCTTCTACGGTGAAATTCCGTGCAGATTCTTGAGGTGAGTTCGCAGGTGATCCAAACGCACCATGGTCTTGTTGCACAGATAACAGGTGAACGTCTCCCTGTCGGGGTTGTGGATTTCGCGGTGCCGCAGGTAGCGGCTGTGGGAGGGGAAGCGACTGCCGCACACCTCGCACGTGAAGCCGACCCGCTCCTTGGGACAGCCGTGCGTGTACAGCAAGCCCTTGTTGTCAAAGGATTGTTTGCAGTGTTCGCAATGGTACGCCCTCATCCGCCTTTCCGACCACCACGGCATGTCTGGAACCAAGAAAGGAAGAAACGGTCACTCGTTTTTTTGTTTATTTAAGATTTATTATTTTATAAATATGGATATAGATTTGTATGAGTAGACAAGATAAGATTTTGGTGTTAAAATAAAGTATTTTTTCTCGTTTAGGTTCCAAGTACCTCTTTCCACCCGCCACCCCCCACCCCAGCCACTCTCAACCACCAAGGTGATAGGACTACTGAACAAGTCTACGCTACCTTCTACAGTGTCTAGATATTCGAAAGTAAACGAGAAAGAGAGAGGCATCTGGTCGACCGTTTTTTCCGTCAGGTTATTTCACTTCCTTTCTTGGTGCCGTCGTGCGCGTCGAGACCAACTAGACCCCACATGAACGTGGCGATGGTCTATCGTCTTTGCATTCGTCACTAAAATTCGATATCCCGTTTCTAGTTGGCCTTTTTTTTAATCCCGAATTCGAAAATCCATTCGAGTTCAATTCAAATCGAATGGGGGCTGATTCGTAAGGTCAATTCAAAAAGTTCCAAGCCCAAACCTGGTATTGCTAGGAGGTTAAGTCCGTCGCCGCTGGTAGCCAAAATGAATTGAGCGATATCTGTATTTATTTGGAATCTGGTTTAACCAGTCTTGCGCACGCAAGCCCTGACCAGCAAACAATAGCAAAAGCAAGCACCAAAAAAAAAAAATAAATAAAACTATTTCGCCTTGCTTTGCGCATGGATGTAATGGAAATTAATTCAAATGCAATTTATTAAAACAAACATTTTAAAGATAATTTAAATTGGCATCTATAATCATCCGGGCAAGGACTTTTTCCACATGGCAACAACAGGTTTTTTTTTGTTTTTTTTTTAAAGTCACCGTAGCGCCTAGTGCACCACAGGACTACTGCACCCTCGTGTCTCTATG
>JAUJYS010002620.1:0-14425 GCA_033995665.1 Melogona broelemanni | reverse complement strand
AGCTCGTCGAATGCTCGTCGAAACGACTGCTTCTGCCGGGAATCGAACCCGGGACCACCCGCTTAGTAGTCTATGACAATAGCCACTGTACCACGGGGGCCGCACAACATAACATAAATTAAAAGGAACCTAGGAGTTTCTGGGCGACCTTCTTTAAACAAAAAACTGGAACTTTTCCGTTCCTTTTCTTCTTTCTTCGATTAAAAATATTGTTTCAATTCCATGACATCGTAACGTTGTGTGTAAAAATAAATAAAGACTCCCGTGTAATCTTTTATTTTCTCCTCGTCATACAGGGACCACCTGGGAACAGATCTAAAGGCCAAATGCCGATTTGCTGATACTGTCGGTACCGCCTTCCACAAACTTTAAAAAATAGTACTCTTAGATAATTAAGGTTTTGACAAAAAAAACATTTACACTCACAAGGAACCTCCATTTTAGTTTCTAAAAAAAGGAACCAGTTCCCGTTCCAATTCCTCGATAATTAAAAGGAACATAGACGTTCCCAAGTTCCTCATAAAAGGAACCAGTTCCTAGGAAAGGAACTTTTTTCCGTTCCGTTCCTACCCAAAACTGTATTTCGCCATTATAACTTGGCGGGAAATGTCCGCTTTTGTTGCACGTTGACCTGCCAAAATTACGAATAATGGATAGCTCATTCCAGGATCCGTCAAAATCGTTCAAAAGTTAAAATTTTCCAAGAAACTGAACTGCGTTCAAAATTTCACCTCTCTAGAAAGCGTGAAAAGAGTTAACAAAAATAGACTGAAACAAACACAGGCAGACACGAAATAAAAAAAAATTGCAAAAAAAAAATAAGCATAGGCGGAAAGCATTACATTTGGGTTAGGTTCTTAGGAGGCGAAATAGGATTGCGAGGGACGGCTTGAATGTGGGAAAAACACACAACATGTACAATGGCTGAATTGTATATCGTTTGATAGAAAAAGTGGCGGGGCAAGTTGAAGAATCCGTCAGGTTTTGCTATATACGTGAGTACGCACACCCCCATCGCAACCTACCCCCTTCAAACCCCTTCCCCCCTCCCCCCCCGCTAACTTGTCATATATCCTTGTCACATCAAATTACCACTGGGTCTGCAACGCAGCATACGAATTGGTGACATTCCGTATTATAGGATGGCCGGGTCGGACCGGAGAAACGGAAACGCCGACAGCGCCACCAACATTTTTGGGCGTTACGTTAAACGAAGCACACGAAGGTGATTATCCATGACAATAACGGAATATGAACGAATAAAAACGATTTACGTGTAAGCGTTACATAAAGTTGATGATTATTACGAGTATTTTGTTGGTGGACCGACAAAATTTGTCTAAACAACCCCAATTCCAACGAGACAATTTTTTAATCGTAAATTTTAAATCGTAAATTTTCTTTCTTTCCATACCAAAATTTTAAGATTTTTGCCAAATATCTTTTTAAATAATTGAACCTAATCCCATCCTAATTTTAATTTTCTTAAATGGGTTAAACGAATTATAATAAACCCTCATCTTTTCAGAAATAATTCAGCCATATTATACAAACTTCCAAGCTGCAAGGCTACTACCCTTCATTATTAACATTATAAACTGCAATTTCAATGCTTTTTAATTGAGCTAGGTTGACCATTAAGTGAAACGTTCCTCTCACCTTAACGGTAACAATTGGTACCAAAAGCCGAAAATTCGAAGTCAAAAAAAGTCGTCTAGTGATAGATGACGATACCAAACGACAGGCATCGAAAAAACAAAATTTACAAATTAAGTTACAAAAAAAAAAAAAACTTCGACTAGTAAATCGGTAAAACAATTGAAAAAAAATACTGTAATCTTGGATTTTTCCCCCATTAGGTTAATGACTACGACGTACCTTTGCCATTCAAGCCAGGCACGGCGGTATATCATAACAAAGTCGGTTCTGTCGCCATAAATACCGGCTAATGCGCCACCCGCCGCGTTGGCAATGCCGAGCTGTCGACGTGCCTCAACCAGAACCCGACCGCGGTCGGGGCACAAATAATCGCGACACACCCAAGACGCAGCGCAGCGCCACCAAAAGTGCGCTCAGTGTGAATTCCGAAATGAAATTGTCAAAAGAAAAAAAAAGGAAAAAAAAGTGCTGGCTGTTGCGACAGCGAAGGTGTTATTACGATCCGAACTACATAGGCAAGTTGACAAAGCTAGTTGACCTATAGGCATGCAACACACCACCACCCCCCTCCTCGATCACAGCGCTGTTATTCAACGGGTGACGGGAATGAGAACTGACACGTCTTAAGAAGTATAGTCAAAGGCACCGTGTGGTGTAGTGGCTAGCGTGTTCGCCTCCTATGCTTTATAATCGCTGGTTCAATTCCCGACCGAGACCTGTGGAACTTTTCGAGCGAGAGAAATTCGTGCAAGTAGTAACACCATAACATCCCCTATACGCTTGGTGCTACTACTCGTGCACACGCCTTCCTTCGAACTGGAAGCAAAGGTATCGCTTAACAGAGTAATTGTTGTTCTGACTCAAACTTTTCAAAACACAACGGCCAACTCTGTTCGAAACAATTTTGAAATCTTAATTTCTCCCAACCTCTTTCTGCAGCAAAGGATATTGGAACGTTATACAGGTATTCAAGTATTATATTTATATTGGAAACATATACATTATATTACATTGGAACGAATATTGGAATGTAGCACAACTTGTCTTTTGGGAATTAAATCAGTATTAGATAACACGTCAAACACAAAATTTCAAACGAATTGATAAAACATTAAAGAAAATATTACAAATTATGTTTTGGTATTGATTTTTATGGAACACACTTGTAGATCGCAGTTTTTTTTGCTTCGAATACAATTCGAATAGCGAAAGTTATTCAAAGAAAAACGCAGCTTCCACTCAAACTGTCAGGCCGGCCCAGCTTCAACGTGGATATAGCCCGAATCGAGTATTAATAATATACACTTAGTAATATGATAATTATATATTTGTCGGGATAGTCTCGATTTTTAGCAGGAGAAGTATGCAATTAAAATACCGGAAGGGGTTAAGCTTATCCAGTGGGCGAGGAATATCAGCGAATAGAGATAGAGAGTTTTCGGTGCTGTTTGTGTTGAGCTCGTTCGTTTAAAAAGAAACATATATATATCAAGGGCGTCGACATCATTGTCAACGACGTGTCTTATCTCTATTTCGTCCGGTCCGCGCATACATGTAATACAACAATGACCGCCGTGTCGATGCCGGCCTAGACAAACACGTACACGGGCATGAAAAATAAATAAATATTAAAACCGACGCGGCCAGCTTCGGTGTATATATTGCGCGTTGTTTACGGAGTCGATAGACACAGCCCCCCTGTTGGCGAAAACGCATTAATCCATTAATCAAGAGGAGCGGACATTGAAACGAGGCGGGCCGGGCGCGCACATATGCAATCAACTAAACCGATCGACTATTTAAAACTTGGGAAGAAACAGAAACTTCAATGGCGTGAGGGACTGTCCACCAAATACAGTCGCGGCCGCCGCAGTGACAGTCACGTTCAACTGTGCACAATAATGATGGAACAGTGGATATGCCAACATTCTACTGAGCGGGTGGTCCCGGGTTCGATTCCCGGCGCAGGCTCTCGTTTATTCGATCCTAGGGGACTGGTGAAATTATGCCCTTCACACATTGTCTGAGCAACAAGAAGGGTACAGAATTTCACTCAGTGAGGGGAATTTCCCCACAAAAATTTACTAATAAAAAATGGCGGTAATCCAAATTTAGAAATTAAAATTGGATAACGTTTACTTAATTAAATGGAATTTCGCCAACATTCTGACTTGTTCTTAACATGAAATCAACAAAAAAATTATTATCGTTGGGTGGATATTTTTCTTTGGAAACGTTCGTTTCGATTCGTAATTGGTTTTTCGCCGAACCAGACGCAGAATGGCTAAACGCGGTTCGCGAGCGACTATTCGTTTACCAAACCGCGGCATTGCGCATAGTCATGCACCTGCACGAGTGTGGTGGCCAACGTTTTGACGATTGCAAAAATACTAATCTTTATTTTGCCGCCGGCAGTCTCTCCATTCAAAAACTCGATGTCTGAACATGTGCGCTGTACTCGCAAGGCCGTCGTCGTCGTCAACGCCGTTCGTTACGAACGGCTTCGCGTTCGATTCAGGCAACAAGCAGCAGGCAACCCCAATAATAATAATAACTTGACGTGTTCCACATTTTGCGTTTGACATTTAAATGCCGCGTACTAACCACCGCAGAAAACAATAGGCGGGCCACTCACATCAGACTTGAATGGAGGTTCTGCGAACGACCACAATAGAGCGAAGAGCGCCACATAAGGGAAATTCATAAACTTTTAGGATTGACATATTTGGAAATTTTATGAATCCACTCATAGATTATCCATGCCGACGAAATGCTTTGGTTTGTATTGAAACCTTGGCTCAGTGGTAGAGCATCCGCCATTCCCGGCACCGGTTTTCGTTATTCGATCCCTAGGCACTGATGAAAAAGTACCCCTCTGTAAATGCTTTTTCGAGACGATTAGAGGGGTACAGCATATTCTGTAGTGCTAATGACTGCAGTGAATAATAAATATATAAAAAAAAACGTTTGTACAGTGAATCGTGATTGATTTTTTTTGTTACTGTTGTACATGGTTATTATCTACCAGGAACTAAATTTATTTATTTTTATTTATTTATTTATTCCCTGAAGTTACCAGGTTTCGGGGGATCGAGGGTCGGGCGCGAGGGACACAAAAAACTTATTTTAACTAAAATGAAAAAAACAACCAATTTCCCATCGAATTCCTCAATCAAAAACCTCAAATAATTCCGCCAGGAGTTTTTTATTATCTTCTTTACTGTACGCCTAATTGTTACGGCAAATGTGCATTCGCTATTATTTTGTTTCGGTAATGTCTTGTCCTAAATGGCTCGGGTGGATTTCTGTAAAGGCGAGCAACTATAATATCTTGTTACGCATGTGCCAATGAGCTCGCCTCTCTTTTGGATAGACAGGGCCACAGTGGTATCCTTGAAGCAACCCTTTTTCAAAGTCACTTAAAATTCGACATCGGCGCGCGCTACATTGTCTATATCTCAAAATTGAATGAAGGATACATTGTGATGCGGATGCCAATGGAAAAGATATTTTTTCAACTTTACTGGCTGCTTGCACAACAGCAGGTGGTGGTCCTATTCGGCATGGGACACTCGTTTTCAATTGTCGCCGCTGGTGGCGCTAACGACATGTGGCTATGACGACAATGTTGTTCGTGATGCGAGTTGATCTGGCGAAAGTTGCTTTCCACAGTGAAACATTGTCAGCAGCAATATTTCTACATCGCACCTTTTAACCTTTATCAGTGGTGCTTCATCAGTTTACCAATCTTTTGATGTTGAAAACAACTATGAAAATAACAACATATATCGATAGTAAAAATATCGAATAGTACATTATGATTCTGTACCCCTCTTAATTCCATCAAAAGAGCATTAAATGGTACGGATTGACACATTTTCACCAATGCCTTGGGAATCGAAAAACGAAAACATTAGCCGGTAATCGAACCCTGGATCGCCGCACAAAAGACGGATGCTCTACCTCTCAGCTACGACATTTTGGATCATTTTAATCGAATATTTAATGAAAAATCAAGAACAACGAAGCCCAGGATAGACTGGGGTGAAGATGACTGAGTTGGCGAGACTCATAGCACAAAGCAGAAAAAATTATAACAGATCCTTGCAAAATATATTATTGAAACTTTCGTTCGTTGCAAGTGTTCGTTTTAAGTGTAGATAGATCCTCCTTGTGATTGATGTTAAGGCTCATGCTTGTGATCGTTCATGGAAGAAGGCGAATATTCATATATATCAACTCGCAAATATTTGATATTTCGAAAAAATAAATAAAAAAAGCTGTATAATTCAACCAAACTGGTAAATAAAATTGCTATCCGGAAAACAACAAAACAGCGCCATCTATAAATGCTTCAAGAGCTGACAAGCTACGTTCAAACCATTTTGTCGTAGGGTCTTGAGCAGATTCGCGCACCGTGTATAGACAACACCCCGATCCCCCCCAACTACTAACTACTGCAGGTTCACTTAATGACGTGTCTTTTGTGTAACAAATCGAGCTCGTACTTGATGATGCCGCCAATCGTGTGTGAAGGCGGGAGACGAGACTCGAGGAGGCCGCCGCTGCCGTCACCTCCCTCATCCACCACCTACCACAACTCTCGTCATCACTTTTGCCACACGCACACGCGCCCGCGCGCGTTCTATCGAAATTGGGACACGTCAATTTTCGTCATAGACAAATTGTGAATAGAGAAGAATGGCTTTGAACTCCAGCTTTTATATGAAAGTCGGCGTTCAGCCACTTGACTACGGCGCACACGTCTCGTCATATTAGAGTTGCAGCGCCGCAGTAGTAGCAGTAGTAGATAACGAAATAGTCGACCAGCCGAAGTAAACGAAATAGTTTGTTGATCTTTATGAAATTTTTTAATGTGTTTTGTCGATGAAAGAAAATAATAATAAATAAAAAAAACGTGTTAAATTAAAAAAAATATGTTTTACGCATAATCTGAGGAAGTTCCGGCTAACTTTTACTTTACGGACATGAGCGACCAGAAAATACGGTATCGAGTGGGGTGCGTAATGAAACTGACTTGCCTAAAAAATATAACATGAAGTGACAAATCAGGTGATACTGAATTTTACTACGCACCCCACTCGATACCGTATTTTCTGGTCGCTCATGTCCGTAAAGCTAAAGTCAACCAAAATAAATAAATAGATAAAATAGAAAATTTGTTTAATTTAAGAAATAAAACCAACTAGTCATCGTTTTGCTTTTTGCTTTTCAACACAGCAATCTCATTAAAATTTTCCATTAATATTAATTCTACCTCGAATGACCAGAGGCCGATAGCTCCAAAACATAGGTAAAATGAGTGTTGAAAAACCCATCTTGGATTGTAATATTATTTATCCTGTAGGTGGCGCCACTACTGGTGAGAAAAACAGATTCCAGTGCCCTCCAAGAACTCGTATTCTGCGAATGTACAAAGATTAAGATGAAGTTCTACCGTCTAATTTCTAGCCTACTACTGGCTTGATGTCGACGACACAACGTTGCAAAGGCATGTTCCCCCGCAATCCCTAATGCTCCCGAACACGTAACACAATTAAAAAATTTGAAGAAATGAAAGACAATAAACATTAAATTGTGTTACGTGTTCGGAAGCATGAGGGATTGCGGGGGAACATGCCTTTGCAACGTTGTGTCGTCGTCATCAAGCCAGTAATAGGCTAGAAATTAGTCGGTAGAACTCCATCTTAAGCTTTATACATCGGCAGATTACGATTTTTTTAATTTTATCTCAAACATGGGTTATCGCGCTAGAAGAAATTAAGTTTTCTTCGCAAATCGTACATCTCCAAGAACAGAAACGATCCGCGAAACCTGTTATTGAGCGTCTCTGGATGATATGACAGTCGACAGTACAGATGTAGACTTTAACAATAAATTTGACTTATTCGTGCTAAAACGCGGATTTGTAAGAAGCCAGCGTCCAAAAATAAACTAGCGCTTCTACGTGGTTCTTGCTCAGACGTCAAACATAGCTCACTTTTAAACTGTGTGCTTGGCAAGAGGAGTTGACATTTTTATTTAATGGCAAACGTTTTGCGCGACAAATTCATTTTTTCGAAAATCCCCCGACCTCCCGACAAGTTGTCAACTTTGTTTTATCACACCCGACACCCAGAAAGGTGCATGTGCAAAAACCCAAACAAACATGTTACGAGTAAATTCGTACAACGTCGGCAGTTGGTTTTTTCATTTCTAACCGCAGTTTGCGAAATTGCTGCGTGGGTAAGTCAACCACGTTAGCAATGGCGAATAGTGGAATCCTCACGATTCACGTTTTTGAGAGCACCTATACACCTGGTGGCGTAACGCGAAAGCTCTTTCGCGGTGTAATGTGACTGATGTCCTCGTTTCCGAGACACTTTTTTCACGCAGCCGCACTGAAAATAACAAATTTTATATCTACGACTAATCAAAAAATAAATTAATTATACTATTTATCCAAAAAAAGATTAAACAAAGTTCAGAAACCAAAATATATCCCAACCTGTACATCTACAATAATACAAAATTTCAATTTCAAAGCATAACTACATTTGACAAAATCGTAGTGCTTCTTGAACCCGTGCGCAGCGGTCCAGATGATGGCCATCATGCACGGCTTACTTTTGGAAAAACAGACTGTTCGCTCTCACGAAACGCTAAGTTTTTCAATGTTTTCGCGATGTAAATGTATATTAAAACATTTAGGTAAAAAACCAAGACAATCTGGGGAACAGCGACGGCCTACTGAACCGCGTAGCTTAGTCGATATTGTAACCGACTGCGGTTCGGCGATCCTGGGTTCAATTCCTGGCGCGGCCTCACAGCTATTCGATCCCGAGGTACTGGCAAATTACATATTTTCGTCAAATCGACACGAGGAGCACAGAATCTCCTTTGTATATTTAGCGATTCACTAAAGTAAACAGGAATAAAAAAGTATGGGTTTATCCTAGTTGTCCGATTTTTTAATCCCAGACGACATTTATTTACGGTACTCGTATAATTTATCGCATTTTACACATAATTTTGAGGCGATGCCTATAAATATTTTCTTTCCAATATATTTAGAACAATTGAAGAGTGCAGTATATCGATAATTTTCAGTACTATCGCCCATCCCTTAATTACCGACGCCACATATCCAACTTGCCCCCACAGATATACATTTTGCCTGTCCAATTTTCTGAGACAGCGTCTGTGACAACCACACGTGGCCATCTATATAATCCGAGCCGGGACACCCATATTAATAACAGTAATAATAATAGTAATAACGACGACAGCCATTCCCATCAATCACACGCTACGTATATGTGCATGCAGGCGTCCTACTCGACGAGATTTTCAGCCGACTCCCTACGTTTATATCCCCATTACGCAAATTAACTGCCACAAGAGGCCGTCTCCGTCGACAATCACACACACATTACATGCCCCATATATACATTTATGTATATTCATCCCCAGTTTCTTAGTTTTATTCCGATAGAAGAGGCGAGACATCCTAAACCTGCGTATACTCAGTACATGTATTTTGTATGTATATACGAACGAGCATGCGCGCCGCAGTATCTTATTGATCAGGGTGCTCATAACCGGAAAATAAAATTGACCGGACACTTGTACAACACCAGATAAGCAGTATATTAAAATTGCAAATTTACAGTCATCGTGAATTTGTTGCTCGGTGCGCCACGAATCAACATAATCGACATGCGGGCTCAATGCTTGCGATCGATAATGTCTTTAAATTAGCTAAGCAATTTTGCAATGATTATAATTTGCTATGCAATTCTTCATCTGATAAATAAACTTTGTTTAAATTTAATAATCACTATTTCTCTTAAGTTAAAATATTCAAATGGCGCGAATTAGAGTGACTTCACATTCAATTTATCTGGCTATTTTGTTTAATTATTATTTATCAGGCATTAAATAATCTACACGTCATCGATTTGTTTGGAAACATTTTTTTTTAAATCACCGTAGCGCCTAGTGCACTAGTGCGAGGTGCATGGAAGGGAAGGAAAGAGGGATGGCAGCTGGAATAGCCAGGCTGCAGGATCCACCCCTAAGCTCTGGACTCACTAATGGAAGCTCGGTTTTCAGTTATATTACTCTGACTCTTTATATGTATCACAAATCAAAATATCAACTAAATAAAAACGCAATTACTTACAAATATAAAACGCGAGTTGCATTAAAATTAATTTAATGTAGTGATATAATGTGGTAATAATCAACGCGAGTTGTATTAAAATTAATTTAATGTGGTGATATTCACTACTGTGATTATAAAAAAAATTTCATTCTGAATAATAATAATTACAAATGAACTAATTACTCTTTATGCAAAACGTTATCAAAAGGGGTGATGATCTTGTTTTATTGGTCAATAAAAATAAATAAAATAAGTATAAAATAAAGAGTTCGAAAACTGGTCCCGAAGAAAGTCGATGCCACACCGATCTACCCTAACGCGCAACCAGGTTACAAAACCTTCCCCGCACGACGACGGTCCGGGTTCGACAAATGTATGTGTTGGTGGGGCACGTCGTACTAACGAAAAAAAAAAAAGCGGACAGCATCCACAAAAATCCGTTGACGGCCGATGGGGAGATCCACCTCGGATCCACTTTGGTCCCCAATGCGCCCCACCCCCTTCCCTCCGTACGATTTTTTTTGGCTCCACTATCGGAATATTTTCGCTCTCCCACGAGCTTTATACTTTTTTGGCACTCGTTTCGTGTCCGCAGTCAGTGGTCGGTGTCGAGCAATGAGTTGCGCAATAAACGCTAGAGTGCAAACGTTACCGTCACATAGCTCGCATGCAAACCAACAAACCGGAAATTTGGATAGTCAATGACAGTTTTGGGTTAATCAATGGCAATCCCTTTTAAAAATAAACCCGTTCCAGTTCCCATTCCTCCTAAGTAAAAAGGAACCCGTTCCAGCTCATCCTAAGTAAAAATTAACGCTTTCCAGTTCCCATTCCTCCGCAGTAAAAAGGACCACATATTTATGACGGCCCCCGTGGCTCAGTGGATATGGCCACAGTCAACTAAGCGGGTGGTCCCGGGTTCGATTCCCGGCGCCGGCTTTCGTTTATTCGATTCCGTGGTACTTTAATGTGCCCCTCACACATTGCCACAGCGACACGAGGGGTAGTGCTATTCACTACAGTGATCCGGATTAAAAAAAAAAAAAAATATATATTGTAAGGAACCTAACCGTTCCAATATCCTCTTCAAGGCAACCTTAAATGCGATCGTAATATTTTTTTTTTAGAATCAATTAAAATGATAATTGGTATAAAATTTAATGTTTAAATATAAATTATTAAAATGTACTTCACACAGTAAAAGTATGACTGTTTCGATTTGATAAAAAAAACATACCGTTCCCAAGCGTTCATTCTTAGGAAAAGGAACCTAGGCGTTCCAAAGTTCCCCAGAAAACGAACCAGTTCCTAGAAACGGAGCCTTTCCGTTCCGTTCCTACCCAATAGCGAAGTGTAAGTCCTTTAATTTAATTGCCAAACACTGAAACTGGTTTGCTATGTGAATTGCAGACCCAGCTTCTAACTAAAAGTCATTACGCAATTCACGAGACATAAACCTACAAAAAATTAATTTTAAAGTGGCCAAAGGAAAATTTAAAATCAACAGTCTGCGATAAAATCGGTGCGAACGCTCTGGTGACGTTACGATGACAGACATTTCCCAATACTGTGTAACTTGCAGTTGCCAAGTGAAAAATTAGCTATCTGCTAACTCATCTTGTAAATGTCGATGTTGCCAAGCATACTCCACTCAAGAGTGCTTAAGTCGGCCCCCATGGACAAAAAAAAATATATATTTAAAAATAACGCATGGCAGTGTAATAAACGCTAAAACCTTTTCGTTCCGATCCGTTCCTTCTCAAACAACACTGGTCAGCACAAGGTAAACTTAAATGTAAGGCTACCTGCAGTAGGCACAGGTGATTCTGTTTCGACTCTTACATGTCATTGACGAGGAGCGCACCCCCCTCCCCCCTTCGTCCACCCCTCCCCCTCCCGTCTATATACACGTACGCAGTGACACGCGCGGCGGCGACATTGCTTCGTCGGAGGCGTCAGTTTTCGCTAATGCGGAGCGAGACCCCCCGGCCATGCATAATTCAGAACTCGCGCGATTCTCGTCTCGGCGGCTATAACACGCGACAAACTTAGGTAAGAAAGGGGGTATAGAAAGAGGAAGAGAGAGATAAATGTATCGATATAGGCCATCGCTCGTCCGTCCTTTTTTTATATATCTACGGGATATATGCGGGCGACTTTTGCGGCGGATGCGTCGTTGTCGGTGAAAGTGACCGGAACGTCGTCTATGTGTGCACGTATCCGCGAGCGCGCGCCGTTATGACGATATGCGTGATTCGATTAAACGGGAGAAAACCGCACGGTAAGTATCGGTGTGTAACAGTAACATAGCACATTTAAAGACACAACCGACCACGAGCATGGCCTTAGCATCGATTGTGCCAGTTCGGGGGCGCACCGAGGATAAAAAGACGATGGGCTTGGCTAGACCCGGCGTTGGGTACGTTACTTTTGAAAAGGAATACGTTCCCGTTCCTCGTTCCTCCATAAAAGGAAAAGAACGATAACGTTTAACCTTAACGAACGAAGACCTTCGATTTAATTAAAAAAAAATAATAATAATTGAGTTCGGCGCGACATTTATTTCATTTTTTAACACAATTTTCGAACTGTTACCATTTTCTCCGACTAATTCCATGTGAATTTAAAAGGGTTTAAACCTTTATAGTCAGAGAAAGAAATAATCATTCGCAGTTCATAGAGCGCGCGCCATTTTCATTTGTACCTAATGGCCGTTTAGTTCAGTCGGAAATGCTTCCGACTACGGGGCGGACGGTCCCGTTCATTCGGCGAGCCGCGGTATTGGTGTCACCCCTGAGCTTCCATTAGGGAGTCGAGAGCTTAGGGATGGATCCTGCAGCCTGGCTATACCAGCTGCCATTCCCCTTCCCTTCCTTTCCCTGCCCCTCACATATCTCCATAGAGACACGAGGGTGCAGTAATACGATAGTGCACTACGGTGATTTAAAAAAATAAAAATAAAGAAGTCCTAAATACTTGGACATTCCTAAAAAAAGGAACGAGGACGTTCCAACTTTTTTTTTCTAGAAATAGGAACGGGTGCGTTCCAGCGTTCCTCATACAATAAACGAATTCCTTGGAACGAGATGTTTCTTTGCCATTCCTTTCCAAACACTGGCTAGACCCGATTACCCGATCACTAAAGGTAGTAATACCAGTAAATATAGTACCGGGTAGTAGAGGTACAGATCTAACATCGTCCTTGAAAGGTTATTCACCCCAGCTATAGGCCTCTCCGGTGCTACTTGCGGATACCCTGTAATTGTAATTGATTAGTATGCCAAATGAATAAATGTTCCCCCAAATAGCAGCAAATTGCATTTCTGTTTTTTTTTTTTTTTTTTTTTTTTTTTTTTTTTTTTTTTTTTTAATACCACGCTGCGGAACAGACCGCCGACACTAAACGTTAAACAGGTAGCTATTGCGCGACGACAATTTCTGATACAACGCACGAAAAGCATCAAAATTGACTAGCTCCTCCACTTCCCTGTATACACGAGTAGCAGATCCGCGACGATCCACCGATTCTACCGAACTACCAGCCACCCCCAACCTATCCCTCGTCAACGCAAACACATATAACCCCGCGCGCAAATACAAGTACAGCATGGTGCATCCATGGAAACCCATTGGCAGTGGCATGCATGCGCGGACAATCAATTATGCTAATGGCAATACTAAAATATTTATGTAAACTTGAGTTTAGTACGTATAAACCGAGACGAAGAGAGAAAGTCTGAAAGAGAGAGAGAATTCCAAAATCTTTAAAGATTTATAATTCCGTTTTATCGATGAGCTAGCAGACAGAGCGTGCTGTATGTGTAACAACCTCTTGAGACCACTGACTCTGAACTGATAATGAACGTCACGGGCTCTCGTTTATTCGATCCCCGGGTAATGTTATGAACAGGTGAGTCCCCTCAGACATTACCATAGCAACATAGGAATTGAAAAATAAATAAATAAACAAAAATTAAAAAAAATGGTCACAATGACAGCTATCTAAAGTAACCTCAGACATTGTATTAGCAAAAACATGACGAAAACAGTGCAACTCAGACATTGCCTTAGCACAGACGTAAAATAAATAAATAAATGTGGACTCAATGCCAGCTACCAAGATACCATCAGATATTGCATTCGAAACGTCAGCTACTACCATCATACGCTGCATTATCAATACAGTGATTAGTAAATAAATAAATAAAAGGTAAAGAAAATAAAAATATTGAATAAACAAATTAAAATAAATTTGATCGCATTACCAACTATCCTTGCAGAAGTTTTCATTGCAAATGCAATGCCTCCAACACACACATAAAAGTTTCAGCGTAGTATTAATTTTGAAATAGAATGCGTGAAACATCATACCCCAGTACACAACCGGCTCATATAAATTACACGTTCTGCTCGCTTCCGAGGTGCATTAAGCCGTGAAGCAGCCAAACGCGATCCCAAGAGGATAAATACAGGGTGCCCCCCACCGAAAATACCGCCATAACGCATATATTAAAACTTAAACATATACGCGTACCGAATATACACTGATCTCCCCTTTTCCCCAAATACGCGGGGGAGGGGGGAGGGGGGGGGGACAAA
>JAUJYS010002619.1:0-14425 GCA_033995665.1 Melogona broelemanni | reverse complement strand
GAACACCACCAATAAGCAACCTTCAAACATATTGCCAGAATGCTACGGCGCGGCAATTACCTCATCTAAATCTAAATTTATGTATTTATTTATATTTAAAAAAATCTAAACTATCTTTCTCCCGGTTTTGTCTCCCCATCCAGGTCTGACCATCACCACGGCGCTAATCCGCCTAAAACCGCCGCCGCCTCCTCGGGCAGCACCCGGCAACCACCACCGCAGCCGCAGTACCAACCGCCAACGCGATGACAAAATGTTTGGCTGGCTCTTCCTCAACCGCGCCTTCCTCTTCGCTTGGGCTGCCGTCACCGGTTTCCTCTTCGCACTCGTCTGGAAACAATACGAACAAACCGTGCACCGTACCCTCACCCACTATCGTATCACCCCCAGCAGCTTCGACTACCAATGGGCTTACGACTCCTGGTTGTCCGGCCTCGGTCTGACCAGCTCGGCCCTGTTACGAACCGAAAATCGCACTGCTAAACCCATCGTCACCACAGAGGACCGGTGGTTGGGTAGAAAGATGCCGGTGTTCTGCGTGGTGTTGTCCCGCAAGCAGAAGCAGACGAGGGCCGTGAAGCAGACCTGGGCGAAGCATTGTAATGGGGTGGCGTTTTACGGGTCGTTCACCGATCGGTCTGTTCCGGTGAAAAAAGTGGTGGAGGAGGGGCGGGGGACGGGGGGTGGGGGTGATGATGGATATAGGGTGCAGTGCGAGGCGTTGAGGGAGACGTGGAGGGAGAGGCGGGGCGATTTTCGGTGGGTGTTGGTGGCGACTGATCGGACTTACGCCGTGGTGGAGAATCTCAGGTGCGGTGGCTTTTCAGTGCTTGTATAAAACTAATAAGAAATTAGGAGTCCTTGACCTTGTATGGAAACGGCAACAATTAAAAGAATATCTTTTTATGAATAACAAAAACTGAAAAATAAAGTTTTATCAAACTTAAGATACAGTAAGGGGCATTTGAAAATCTTGAATACTGTACGTTATGTGCAAATACTTAAAAAAACAATATAATACACATTTCTACTATAAGGCTGTATTGTGTATTAAAACCGGTGTGCAGCTAGTAACTAGCATGTAACTGCACGACTTTGTGTATTTGACGTTTCCAAGCAAAGTTACAATGTTCATCTTCGATAAAATCCAAACTTATGTAATTAAAAAAATTATGCGTCCAAGCGTGGGATTGAAGTCAGAAAACGGGAGCATGAACGAGATGTTAATAATTTAAATTTAAATATAAAAAAGAAAGCTGAACTAGCGAAGCATACCACTTTAACGCACAGCCCCCAATGGGATAAAATGGTGTCGCTCCACCACACCATTGGTTGGTTGCGGCGCCTCCTTATAGAGAGTTTCGTTATCTTAAGCTCTCGACGCCCTTAACGATCTGCCTAGCAACCTCAATGTCGGACAGTATATAAAAGGAAGAACAGAATCCGCAAAGGCCATAATTGTCCGAAAACCATCCCAGATGGCTGACAGAGCCGCGGACTAGTCTAAAGGCGCCGCAACAAACCAATGGGGTGGTGGAGGGACACCATTTTATCCCATTGGGGGACGTGCTGCGTTAAACATTCTTTACGTGTACCATTCCGTGGCGACAATTAACCATGCTTCATAGGTCTGGTTTTTAGAACCTATGACATGTAACTATCGCGTTTTTTTTTCAACAACTGTTACAAACGCGAATTTAACATTTTGTGCTTACATACAATCGCGTTCATCGTTTTTCTCGTCTCAGTTCGGAGATTGATTTTATTTGCGCGTCTTGTGTCATCTACGTTTCTACGCATACATAAGTTTGGATTTTATCAAAGACGAACATTTTAATTCTGCTTGGATACGTCAAAATATCCATGCAAATAATTTCTTTAATCTCTGTTCATCATAATCCTTTCTGTCATGGCCGACAGTTTTCTGTCGGCGCCGAACAATTTTCGGATCTCCTCGCACAAGACGGACCACCCTCTTTCTCTCTCTAAATCCCTCTCGCGTTTTCCCAATCGTAAGACGGTGAGGTGTCGGAACATTTCGTGTCTTTATATCAGATTTTGGAAGGGTGTTTTCTTCCCCGTGTTTCTGTCGCTGCTACACTTCTCTCGTCTCTCTCCAATTCCATTAACCATCTCGTTAATTCGACGGCGGCGGTGTTGGCGGTTTTGGCGGGTAATTGGTATAATCTTGTTTTTGCGAGGATTTTCGCGCTCTCGTCGCCTCTATATACGTGTGTCGTGCGCCATACATACACACACACATTGCCAGACTTAACTTTTATCTGGTTTGCCCATCGCCACCTTCGAAATGTTCTTGCCGTGGATGGCTGTTGCTCGATGCGGGGACATTTTCAGGCGTCTGCGCATGCGCCTGGGTATCGCGTGCTTTCCGGTCCCTCCGTTTTCTGGTTTGGTAGCGTCAACATCTGGTGGCGACCTCTAGCGCTTTCTTCTCACTCGTTTAAGGCTGTTTGGATGTCAAAATTGTGGTCAATTACCGGTATAATTTTCTCAGCAATTTTTAAGTTACGTACCGTAGATGACGTGGCTTGGTCGTTAATTTCGTTTTTAAGATATAAATGGACTGAATGCGTGGATATGATGAACTAACTTTGTCTTATGTATAGTAGCAAACTATTAGTCTTTCTACATTTTCTATATTCTTTCTAGATTTTTTATTAAATTTATGTCTTGTGGATGAATTCACAACGATACTTGAGCTTTCATTTAAATTCGAATTTCGAGAGCTAGCAATTGTGAATTTTTTTTTGTTGTTTAAATCACCGTAGCGCCTATTTCACTATAGGATCACTGCACCCTCGTGTCTCTATGGAGATATGTGAGTGGCAGGGAAGGGAAGGGGAACTTGCATGGCAATTCTCAAGACAAATTTAGCCGAAACTAGCAATCGTTCGCCGGAGTTGTCATACTAAAGTAAATTTGTTATAATTAAAATTTTTATTTTTTTAAATTATAATTTGCCTTCATTAGTCACACTGTAGAACTCCAGTTTGTAGTACTGCGGTTTCTTGTCACCGATTTGTAAATTAGACAATCCCCGTCGAGGTCAGAAAAGCGAGAAAAAAAGCACATTAAATTTGAAAAGGCAAATTTATGACGAAAGACACGTTATTTAATGCCTGTCGTCGTCGTCGTCTGGTGGTGGACACAGCGCGCGAACGATTTTCGTAATATGAATTATTTTTTGCTCCATTTTCAATTAAACATAAGTGATCGCGTTCATTTTTTTTTTCTCTCCGCCCGCCTCATTTTTATCCGGCTAATCGCGGAGGGAGCGAGACCTTATTTTTTTAATGGGCCAACAACGACCATGTTGTCATAAATTAGTCTTAATGCATTGGGCTTTACAGCTTAAGCGAGAGAGACCAGTCAGTACCACCACGACCAGCAGCAGCAGCGCCGTCGCGCGAAAATTATAACCTTTATTATTGTTATTACGTGTCGGGGCGCCAACGCAGAAAATGAAGTTGAAGGCGAGCGAGAAAAAAAAAATGGAAAAACGAAACGGGGGCGAGACATTTTTCGCAAATTTTTTGCTCTTTACGAAAAGTCTATTAGGTGAGGTGAGAAAAATGGCGCCGTCGCCCACCGACCGCCACCATGCCATAATTATTATTACTTTTATAGTCTACCTGTCAAATTGTTTTCCAGCGTTTCTTTTGACGTGTAAAAAAATGGAATGTGACGTCGTTTCGAGTCGTTCAAAGACATGTTTCCAGATTTTATTTCCCCCATGTTAAAATAAATCGTGCTAAACATGCAGGATTTGAAATGGCGTGATTATACGATTGCTCAATGCGTACATCTTTCAAGATTGAAATTCGTCGTCTTATGTTGAGATCCTTATAATTTCTTATAGATCGCTCATTTTTCATTACAAAGTTATTTTTTGTTTATCAGGTATATAGTTAAGTTATTAAAAATTTATTAGTAATTGCAGTCAGAGTAAATTTTATATCTTGGTCTGAGTGAGCCATGCCAATATTTTTTATTTTAGTCATTTCTAAACCGTATTTTCAAAAACGTTCCATACATATCCATTTAACATGCCGAATTACCGTCATACGAGCACGAATTCCGAATAACTGACACTTCTCCCCCCCCCAAACGGTTTGATTTACATGTACCTTTCGCCGAATCCCCCAAAGGACGACCTTGTGTCCCCCTCTCCTATCCACCAGAATAGATTTTTGACATGACCCCCAGCGGGGAAGCGACTATCCCGGTTTAGAAGTAAATTAGAAGCTACTGTTCACCTTTTTCGCATACTGAAATATGACAAAATCCATATTTAGTCTCGCAGTATTCCCCCCATCCAGTCCGCCCTAAATATTTCATATCATCCTAAACTACTTTCGCATCAAGCTTTTTAGACCGTATGCGATCGTCTGACACGTCACCTCTACGATTCTATCACCGTCCCCCCAAGCCTTTACCCTCTCGTTTTTACACGAGCGCAAAACTGATTATCCTTGCTCTCTGCCAATTTTAATACCCCTTTTTCCCGTGCGGAAATTGAACCTTGTAAAGCATGACCGGAGAGTGGGATGGTTTTGCCGGATTGGAAAGGGGAGTTGGTTGAGGGAGGGAAAATCCAATGATTTATTTAAACTATTATTCGCGTCCAAATTGTAGTTGAAGGGGTTTTCTGGAATAATGGAACCGGCCGTATAATGCCGGAGTTGCTGGGGTCAGGCTCATATTAACCTTTGTTCGGCCCGGCGTCCCCGTGGTCAGTAATGCGTAAATGGCGAGTTCTAAGGGTTAAGGGGGGTTTCCCTGCCCTCTTATTTTTCTTCCGGTTTCGGTTGACCCCCCAACATCCGACAGACTGTCCTCCTGCATGGACGTCTGGTGACCCCTTACCTCCTCTCGTATTTGCGGCGGTCTCCAAAAACCCCTTTCCGCGTGGGTCGGTTTGGAGTTGATTTCCCCCAATTCATCGCTTTCGGCCATTAAAATTAATGCGACTGACGCCTTCTCCATCCTCCTCCTCCTCACCCAAGCCCACGGTGGGTTCGAAAATTGGAAATATGGTTGTTATTCTTGGATGGCGTTTTTCGGTGGCCAGTCGAAAGCGCTTTTGCGTTCCACTTACGAATGTTGAATGTTGCCTAAATACGATCCTGAACTTTGCCAAAATACGATCCTGAACTTTGCCAAAAAAAATAACGCATCTTGAGAACGCATCCTCCGCGTGATAAATTGTTCGCGACGTGATTGGACTAGGACATTTCGACCTTCGTACCGGCGTAACTTCCGACTAAGCATAATTGTATTCACTGCTCCATAATATTTGTACAGTGTACTTCAGATTCTGGTTTCTGAATTATTATTGACGTGAAACATAAAAAGTGTAGAACTTAAATACGAGTGAGGAACTCACTCCTCCTCACTCACTCCCGATAGCCTAGCAAAACTGTCACATAAAAAATAATAGATCAATGTTTGCAATACACTTCAAAATTTTGCGAGAACAACTGAGCAAAATTGTCTATTTTTTTTTTTAAAGTAAAATAATTTACGGTTCTACTGTATGTATCCCGTTTCCTCGCTTCCAAAGTTTTCAAAAATCCGAGAATGCCAAAATACTCAATAATTACAAATATCAATATATTTTTTATTGAAAATAATTCATGTCTTACCGGCGATAGACGTCGGAGTAAAATGACATGCTCGTGCGCCACGCCACGCCGTGGTGGCGAGTTAGCGTGAAACATTTGGACTAATTTCGCGCGTCGTTATCTGAAATAAACATTTCCGGAAAAACGTTTCAGATACAACGAATAATGGTTTTTCTCTTCATTTTGTTCGTTTGCAGGCCATCCTCTTGTGGACGCGGCCAGCCTATACGCGGACCGGAAAGAGGAGCCCTTCTACGCCGAGGAAGTCGCGGATGCTAACGATACTTCCGGTTGGGCAGAATTCAACAACTCCAGCGATCGCGTCACCTGTAAGTAACTTTTATCTCTTATTCCACCGAATATTCCATTACAAAAACGGCTGTTCGGACGAGAAGAAGATTCGCATTGACCCACAGAAGAAGTCATATAAGTTCGTCAGTTCAACAGTAATATATTTATTATCCAAGAAGTTGTTGCCGTTTCCTGTCTCCTCTTGTCGGAGATCCATCTCAAATTACAGAAAAATGAAAAAGTATAAAATATTTTATAAATCGATAGTGCAATCTTAAAATTAGGAATACAAACACATTTTTAAATTTATGAATATACAATTTGGCAGAAACAAAAAAGAATAATTTGTTACCATCACCTTTGGTAGACTCTAAAAATGACTGATTTAAATCAGCAATAATTAAAAGTATACATTTGCCAAGTTTGAATCACTTTTCTTTTTACGACCTACTAACGTTTTGCAATTTTTAGGGTAAATATTCACCGGCAACAAACACTTGGCAGTGGGAAGTATGGGTAGCCTAAGCTTTCTCTCAGCTTTTCGACACGAGCAATAGACGTGATAAAGCCTACGCAATCGGTTTGCTAGGCGATATAGCAGTTTTTACTCCATATTTTCTTTGTGCGCGTGTGGCAAGAACCAGAAGGGGACACGACGAAAAGTACTCCAAGCGCATTTGCCATTCCCGTAATAAAATGAATTACGGATTGAGAACTTATAGTATTCTAAATTGAAATTTCGGGTGGAAAAATGCACGTGCACACAAATGCGCCATCAATACTTTTCGTTTATAAAATATTTTATATATTTTCATTTTTCTATAATTTGAGATTGATCTCTGACCAGAGGAGACAGGAAACGGCAACTTCTTGGGTAATAAATTTAAATATCAACGTCAACCTTATATTACATATACAGGGTGTTACGTACGTGTATTTTGGATATTTGCAAAGATTATGGAAACAAAAAAATTACAAAAAGTAGTTCTGTGGGTCAACGCGAATCGTTTTCTCGTCCGAACAGCCGTTTTCGCTTTGCGTGCATTGTCCCCAGGACCAACAGAAAGTATATCTAGTTCGACGATGATACATGTATTAAATTTATTATCCAAAAAGTTGCCGTATCCTGTCTCCTCTGGTCTGATATTACATTTTCAACGGCTCCTATAAACTTTTCCTAACTAATGATTTTCATTTTTCATCTTTCTAAAAATATAATTAGAAAATAGAAGTAATTGGGCTCGTTCTAACAACCGGCTGGCCATGTTTCAATCGAAAGATGAAAAATGAAGATTCAAAATATTTTGTTGAATCGACATCAAAAATCTCTTGCGTCGTCCGTAACGAACCAGTTCGTCATGACTCGGTGCACAAGCAGCCCGAGAAGTACTCTGCTATGCACACAGTCTTGGCTCGCGATTACCGGAGCGAGTGATGGGAGGGTGAGGAGAGGGGATGGACGGAAAATGACTCGTCGGGAGAAGGATTTGTCTTCTGCGGCATCACATCTCGACCGCCCCGCGTCACCCCGCGGCGTGGTTTCGCGCGACACACCCGCAGCGGCCGGGCTCTTTTGCGGCTGACATGATCGGGTTTAGCGAGGCGAACGGGGAGCGACATATTTATCAAATATTACATAACGCGCGGAAAAGGGATTTCAGAAAAGGAGGGGAGACTAAACGGTGGGAGACTGATGGGGGAGTCGAAGAAGGGGAGAGAGACGCCAGAGCGCTACCGGAAAGATGGAAGTGGTTCGTAAACTTTTTTTCTTTTAAACAGTGTTTCAAATAGCTCTTTGCATTTTTTTAAAGCTTGTTTCGTAATTTGCAAACCCAGTTTGTCTTTTTGGAATTGCGTTATTTATCGGATTGTGACGGCTGACCTGTTGTTGGCGGTTGGGTGTGAAGCGCGCCAACGGACCAGCGGTCGCCGGAGCATTGCGGTACAGCATCACGGGGAGCTTTTCATTCGCTACAAGCGGAAATATTAAATCTGGACTGATGATGTATGGGATATGGGCATCAAATACAAAATTTGTTTTAAAATAGATTTTTTTCATCTTTCTGTGTTCTTTGGCACATTAGACTGATCTTTTTATATGCACTTATTTGTGGAAAATAATTGACTCATTACTAATATTCATTGACTTAGTACTAATAATCATTTTTTTTTTTTTTTAATATACCGTTTTTTTTTTCCAACTTAACTTTGCATTTTAAAATACAAATTGTTATTTGATGCACATTTACTCGTATACAATACGATAGATCATCTGAAATATCTCTTAGATTGGCCTGGATTTCTTATAGCCTCTGATGCTTTCTTTATCCTTTCCTGTCAAGTTGGGGGGTGGCTATAGCTAAGGACGATTTCCAAATTTATTTGGCAGCGTTGTCGGTATACAAAAATGAACACGATAGAATCGTAAGAGAAGGGGAAAAAAAATTCAGCCATGTTTTATCGCGTCTATAATACGCGGATCGCTCGATTTATGCTCTTGTCGGTGCATTCGCGCTCAGACCAACTCGTAGATACATCGCGCGCTTTGGCTATGCGTCGACAAATAGAGCCGAGTCGACCAATCGCCACGAACCACGGATAGATCATCGATTTCGATGTCTGTTCATCCCCCGCCATCTTTTTAGTGACTCACCCTGTACAGGACGTGACCGTCCCTCCCCCCATTTTGATAGTCGACGCGGCGCGCGTGTCTCTGTATAGCGAAGAGACGATTTATATTTTTTCATCCTTAAAAACTGTATTCGGGGAATAAAAGCGGGCGGGATATGGACCCTGGGGTCCCGTTGGTGCCAGCCGACGTGTTTTTCCGAACTGCCGGCTATTTTTTGAGAAATGACTAACAGCGTGGCATTATGGGAAGGGATGCTATATATATATTTTTTTGTATCTCTCTCCCTTACGTTCTTCTCGATATCCTATAGGCCACTGTTTGGCCCAAACGTGTATAGATAGGCCCGTGCGTGCCTTTATGTATTGTATGGTTTATAGGCTACTGTTATTTGGTAAGGGCCGGCTTCACCTATCTTGGGGGCTGACCCACCTTAAAGATTGTTTAGTTTTGGACGCTATTTTTATTTGTCTCAAAAGGAGTGATGAAGTGATGATTGCGTTTGTGAAACTGTCCACTTTAATATCCTAAATTAATTTTAGCACCCCGTTAATCTTTTAAAATATTTATATTTTTTGAAAACAGATATCTCACAAGTTGTTAGAAATATAAATAATAAAATAAAAACTTTGTTATGGTTGTCAAAAGGTAATAATATGTTTTTGAGATCCTCGTATGGTAATTTAAATCTTTATATTTTTTCTTTGCGTGTAGGTGTCTGTTTCCCAGTTCATCTCAGAACAATCGATCTAGTTCCGGAAATGAATTGCCTAAAATTCGAAGCAAGATATCTTAATTGATTAACAATTAGTAATAAAATATCGCTTCTGCCTGAACAGATTTTCTTTAATTGCTCAATTTGCTCGTTATCCATCAAGTTCAAAATTAAATTTTGTCCGCCAACCAGGTAACGTTTATCTCACATGTTTAGAGATTGACATTTAAAAAAAAAAAAAAAAGTTCTTAAATTGGTCATGGTTCCTCCGATTTTTTGTGATCCGACCCTCGCCAAATATATTGCGATGCTGGATTTTCGCGACCACACCGTCACAGGCTCTCTCTCCCACCCCCACCCGTCCACCCACTACGCCATTCTCCCCCGTCAAGAGATACCATAAAGCCGTTTTAAAAATCGTTTTCAAAAACACGACCAACGCCGCGACCAGAGAGCGGAGAGCCCAACATATATTTTCTATATAGCGGAAACGCCCGGATATAGATCCGACCAGCCACCCCCACCTCCATCACCCACCCACACCCACACTCGGCTGAGCCAACAAGCCGTGGGTGAAAGAAGCGAGAAAAAGAAAAACATTTTTCTTATTTTTTTTTCTCCTTCTCTCCATTCTCTACGACGGTCTTATACAGCTAGAAGCACACACCTCATATCCCTCCCCCTCCTTCCAAATAACAACGCAAAATGGCTTCAGTTTCCTCCGCTCTCCGCCCCAAAAATCTCCTCTCTCTGTTGGGATTCCGCTGCCGCTGTATATATGCGAGCAGTCAATTGTAACAAACTGTCCGTCGGGAAATGCGTTTTGAAAAACAAAATAGTGGAAAATAGCTTTCCCAATTTTTTTCCCACTCCTCCTACCACCCCCAACACGTTTGTATATACGAAGAGATCCAGTGTTGGTGTTCCACCAACCACCACCACCCTCTCTCACCTTTAGTCTCTCTCCTTCGGTCGGGTCCCACTGGAACGCGGTTATTTACGATGCACGGTACGAACATGACAATGATGCAAAGATGAGTTCCGCCTGACGTCGGTCTAGGTGAGGCAGCGGTTTTGTCTACGTATTGGGAGCTTTGTATATATTTTTATTTAAAAAAAAACGACGTTTTATTTTTTGTTTAGTACGACAAGTGCTGCTGAAGAGAAATTGGCTAGTCTTTCTTTTCCCGTTAGGTCGTGGGTCTCAAAAAACGTTTACCTGATGCAATAAATATTTTCGGAACTTTTTATTTGGTCGTTTCTCTAACCTTTTTGCCCGATATATAAATCATACAATAAGATGAGTAGAAGATTGTCGTACTGATGGTATATGGGATTTATTTTGCTTAACGGTAAAAATAAGGTAAATTAAGTGATTAAATAAAATAATAATAATTAAATTATATAAGTTTATTTATTTTTTATACAAATTTATCACTTTCAATCTACCGGTTACTTTTTAACGAGATACATAGATATAATTTACTTTTTGGATGACTTTCGCATAAACGTATTAAGAACATGTTTTTTTGGTGTTGTTTTTTTATTGCTCTTAGACGTCGATTACCGAAGATTGCTAAGTTAAGCTTGAGAAAGATTGAGGGTTACAAAAATATTTTTTAAGCATGTCGGTTTTTAGTCATTTATAATAGTCGATACTCGGTAGTGACACGATAGCATATCCCATATTGTCTTGAAATTTCAGCTGAACTAAGAAAATTCTTTATTACTTTTTTTTTTCTGCAAGTGAATTCATTTCAAATTGTCAAATTTTGACACCCACATACATGTTGGCATCGATCAATTTAATAATGTTGCGATGCGTTTTAGTATAATCTTCTTTGCAAGATCATCCAATTTAATATCGTCGATTAATAAGGGTGCATAACGAGCAAACCCCATTTACGTGTTCGCGCTAAAACTGCGTTTTTTTTACCGTGTTAGATTAATTTGTTTATTTTTATAGAGAAATTATAACGAGGCCATCTGCAACAAGGAACCTCTACATGGTAATGTGCGATCGTGTACAGACAGACGTGTCGGAATGGTGGGAGGGCGGCAAAATTTAATGTTTGCCGCCGTCTCGTACATAAACACGGAAATCGAGTGTTTTATCAACGGCTGTGGGGATGGGGGAGAATCAAACACGTTATGTGTTGATGAACGTAGCCTATAATAGGCAAACAGACTGCGCCATTGAGGTGTAGACGCGGAACATAGGGTGTTGAAATTTGCTCCCCGTATCATTGAGCAGTTGGTATGGTTCCTCCTCCTTGGTCCGTCCCCCCCGCGCGCCGAACGTGAAGATTGACGTCACCGACTGCGCGAATGCAGCTCGTGTCTGATTGATTGATTAATATCGGGGCGGCCGATATGATAAAGCGCGCGCCTTTTATATAAGCCTGATGAGGACATTTGTATCGGGGAGATTATTTGCCTTTGTGCATGTTATTTCGGCGCGTTTCCTTGCATATGTGCGCGTTGCAATATATGCAATATCTTTGTGTACGTAATATACGGTAATGTTTTATTTTGTGGGGGTCGGATTGACGGATGTGCGAAATAGGGTCGGGTTAAAATTGTTTCGTAAAATTATCTTTTTGGTTAGCGTGTGCTCTCGTTTAAAATTTTTTAGCTTAATTATTTCAAATTTGAAATATTCAGAGCTTTTGCATTGCTCATAAATTTATAAATTTGGTAATGTCGATTTTGCTTAGTTTTTTCAACGCAAATATAGCGCTCAAAGTTTTCAAAATACGTGAACATTTTCAAATATTAAACTCTTCATTTTCAGCTATCCGTGCGATTTAACATTTCAAAGTTATTTAAGGCCATTTCAAGTCATAAATGTGTTGAACTCTCGAATCTATCGCCTTTGATGTCGTTTTGTTATTGATAAACTTACCGTATTTATCCGCCGTAGTTCTTTCTCCCTAATTACTCGGTAGTCAAATATAATTCGTGAATCCGGCCCCCGTCGCTGTTGCGTTCTCTTATTTTGGCGAATTATACACACGCGCGGATGATAAATTAAACGCTCGCATTTTTATTCCTTCATAAGTTAATGTTCACTTGCATGGCTTACGCTGAATTAATTTGATGAAAACTTGCGCATGCACACATATAGAAAGCTCCGAGAACTACGCCAAGCTCGCAGAATAAATGTATTTGTACGTGTATATGGGAAAGGCTAATGCATACCATGATCTGCTTGTCTGAGCTCTTCCGAGAATTTGTAACCGCCCCTACGTAACGTAGATTGCCGCTTTCTATACACGTATGTCGAGTATTTCGAAATTTCTCGTATATTGTCGTGTCTCACGTGATCTATGGGGCTGCCACAAACCAATATCTAATGGTTCCATGCCTGCATGGTCTATGAGATAAATTCCGTTTTGAATAAGTGAAATTCTGCGGGTAAAATTGTGGATGTTCTAATAATAATTGTACGGTAATTAATTGTTATTGTGCTACAAAATGGTTATTGACTGTCGAGGTAATTACATGTTGTAGCTAAGTAAGTAACAGAATTTTATTTATTTATCTGCATGGGATATTATCTTTATCAAATCAGCATTTCACTCAAAATAATTCTTCAACATTTATTTTTATTTTTATGGAAATTTTCCCCAATACAGTGAATATCACTACAGGAGGTTCTGTACTCCAAGTTCCCAATGTTAATTGAACAATTGATTCATAAGCAACTTGCAAATGTAACAACAAAATGTGACATATTTTGCTGTTGAACAATACCATCAAGTCACACTCGTAGCTAATAGATGGCGCCAATACATTAATCAGAAATGAATGCCCGAGACTGTGCTGCTTGTAGACGCTGGCCGTAACCCTTGTATTCGCAATGCGACCAGATTTCAAAGTTGGGCGTCGAACATTTTTAATTCTGTTAACAATAATGCGTATTAATGCGTCGGTTCGGAGGAGGGTTAAATGGAGCTTCGAAATAATAAAGAGAAGGGTTGAACAAAATTGAAAGATGGGAATCTACACCGTTTATATGGTCGAAGTAGGGGTGGGGGTAGGGGAAAAGGATGGCAGAGAGAGTGGTTAAATTGATGCGACGCAATTAAAGTGTAGAAGGGAGATTTCGCTTATACTATTTATATACAAGAAGCGCATTATACGGGGGCGTGGTTATTGCAGGAGGAA
Organism: Melogona broelemanni; assembly: GCA_033995665.1. Taxonomy (NCBI): domain Eukaryota; kingdom Metazoa; phylum Arthropoda; class Diplopoda; order Chordeumatida; family Chordeumatidae; genus Melogona; species Melogona broelemanni. The sequence continues at coordinate 975 of JAUJYS010002619.1, read as the reverse complement.
AGGGATGAAATATAATTTCATCCTCTTCCTTCCCATTTGTGCAATTCCGATGTAACCGTCCTCCTCGGACCACCAATGTGGGCCCTTCGCTTTATCACTAGGTGGCATGCGCTGTCATTTGGCAGCTGACTGAAATTTGCTGACAATGGGCCAAATTGTAAATCGCCGAAGGGGGCGCTGGGAACGCTTAATTTGTAATAGTTCGGGATCATTGATCTAAAACTGCTAAACAACTGATTCTCTAATACGCCACTCGAGGGAACAGCAACCGAGAGCAGAGGCTTTATAGCTTGTATAAATGAGCATAAAAATGAAGCATATTTTTATTTTACGAGACCTACCGAAGAAGTTTATAGTTCAAGTTCGTTAAATTTTGAAATATCTATTCTGTGCTACTCGTCATTTTGTGGTATTTTGTGCTCACAAATATTCAATTTTGGAATATTTTAACAATTATTTCACTTTTAAAGAAACATCAGATGCAATTTTACTGCAATTGAGGAGTTACACTATCGTGTCTCTGGAGGCCATTTCTTTCCCCACCATAAATGCGCTGATGAAAAATGGGTTGCTGGCGCTCGCTGTTCTCTATCATTTCAATTTTCTCTCCGTTGTAGGATTATGAAGATAATAAGCAGACACTATTAACCTTACATACCTCTATGTCTGCTTGTACTCGAGTACGCGTGTACAGTGTTGCCGGAGCTAAATCTCTCCGTGTATTTTTCCTAATCTGCATCATCATTTTCCCCTCCCCCACCTCCTACCATGTTCTAATAAGCAACCTCTCCCAACCCTTTCAAGGGACGATCAAATGAAAAATGGACTTCACCTGTTAAAAGAGCATGGTACAGCAAGTGTGACTCGTATGACTCTGGCTAATAAACAATGAATCAGTGTTCCCGTTCCTTGGAACTGGTTCCTTTTTTGAGGAACGGAGGAACGCCTAGGTTCCTTTTTATTTTTGAGGAACGG
>JAUJYS010002618.1:0-14425 GCA_033995665.1 Melogona broelemanni | reverse complement strand
GGTCTCGGCCGGGAATTGAACCCGCGATCACGGGTGTAGGAAGCGGACACGCATACCATTACACCACTCGACACCTCCGTTTCCCAAACTGTGCTCGACCTCGGAGCCCTTAAGGCTCCGGGGCAATATTAAATGTATTTAATTACTACCTGTACAACTTTTTTCGAGTTGTGTCAAGTATGGTCGCTGGTTTGGAGATTTCGTATTTTATGCTAACTTTTATCTGTGGTTTTCTGTGAGTCGTCTACAGTTTCTTGGTACTTGTGCACGTTTTCATATTGGCCAAAATTTATATTTAAAAAAAAAAGTTGAGTGCTGTTGACCGGTTATGGAGAAGTTCCACTATTGTATGGCTGTATCAGCCGTAACTTGTGATATATGTGTTTTAAGCACTATAAGAAGATTACGGGTCTTCAAACTTTTTGGTTTATGGTGGCTGTTTTGTTAAGCGCGAATGTGAATTGTATGTTTCTATTTTGTAATTGGGGAAATACATTGTACGTTACATATTTATGCTGAGAAATTATTTTCAGGTGTTTATAAAATGATATATTTCTGATACTTTTGTGTGTTAGTAAACCATTGATTTATATAATGTTCAGTAGTTAAACGATATATTGTGCATCAAAGTATTTAAATAATATGACTAATGCAGGTAAAATTCCATACTAAAAATTCAGTTTTTGAAGACCAGGGAATATTAACGCATTACGGTTCATTATACTAGAGAATTAAAAAGAAAAAAATATTACGCTAAAGAAGACCTCAGTAATAACAATGAGATAATGAACTGGAGAAACGATTTGAGATGCTACCTGAAACTGTTTTAATCGGTTTAATCAGTCTGCTCGATCGTCTTTGAAAACCCAGTGCTACTTAACACATTACCTTTTCCTGGTGCAAATTTATTTCGTTGGTTTCTTGGTTGATTTTCTGCAAATGCAAAAAAATGGAACACGATTGTTAAAAATGCTACAATTTTAAATTGACCTACGATTTTAACGCTCAGCTGGATCACCTCTTTCACGAATCCTGGTAACTATTCAGATTCAACTATTCAGATTTTTTTATTTTTTTTTATCACCTTAGTGCCTAGTGCATTACAGGATTACTGCACCCTCGTGTCTCTATGGAGATATATATATTTTTTTTTAAGTCACCGTAGCGCCTAGTGCACCACACTACACCGTCGTGTCTCAGGGGTGACACCAGTACCGCAGCTCGTCGAATGCTCGTCGAAACGACTGCTTCTGCCGGGAATCGAACCCGGGACCACCCGCTTAGTAGTCTATGATTATAGCCACTGTACCACGGAGACCGCATCTTGCGCATAATTTCTAACAAAATTAGTCTTACAATAAGGTTCTTCTAAAAAAAATCGTCGTGATGTTTTATGACGGGTGTAGAAAACGTATAGAAATAAAATTACATGAATGGTAACAGGCGTGCTGCATTAATTAATTATATTGCCTAAGCAAGTGATATTCACTCAGTGAGGGGAATTTTCCCATTAAAAAATTCTTTCTTCTATTACCGGTACGCGTTTCCGCCTTCTCGGATCTTAAGAGGATTAGAATTGCTTAAAGATATGTCCGCGCTTGGAGTATCGATAACCTATTATGTGTAATTAGAAGTCGTAAATTGACAGCAACAAATTATTTTAACTGCCCCGTTGAACGCTTTGAAAAATGCCGTTTGACCGTATCTGTCAGACTGATTTATCGAAACTAGTGAAACAATTTTGCGATTTAACGGCAATTTGTTTCACGTTTTTTTTAGCGCGACCGTAACTGTCATTATAAAACAAAACTGGAACAATAAAAAATTAGCAGTAGCCAACATCTGCGCCGATGTGCCGTTCAACCCATTCACGTAATTCAATAGTCGGCTGTTACCAAAACAGTTATTGTAATTATAAAATGATTTATTGAAAAATTAAATACATAACCGACCACTGGCATGATAATTATATATGTGCAACAACCAATGTTCGACGATGTGTTCGCTATACTCCACGAATAAGGCAAAAAAAAAATATTAGCGAATAGGCAGTGTTTGGGTAGGAACGAAACGGAAAAGTTCCGCTCCTAGGGATTGGTTAATTTCTGAAGAATTTAGCAACCCCTGGGTTCCTTTTTCTAAGAAAGAACGTTAAAAATGGTTTAGTTCCTTTTTTGATGAACTAGAATTTAGGTTCTTTTTTCTGTATACAGGGTTACGTTTACCACAACTTTAAAATTTTTACTAGTGCAATATTCCAAATTGTGTCCGACAGAGGAACAATTTTACAGCATCAGACATTGCAAATTATTTTTATCTGCGTCCGCAAATCGGCATATTTCCTCTCTGCTGTGGGAATCACTCCATGAATATGCTCTCGCGAAACTCGATTCGATTCGGAGAATCTACAACACAGCATTGTCGCACGGTCTCAGTTATAACATATTCTCGAATGTTTTGTAATTGGCGACAATTAATGTACATTTTTTCATCGTCGAATAAAGTGTATCATCAGAATTCTCCCGATTTTGACTCCTGCTTCGTGTGTCACCTGCTACGTGAAGTTTCAAGGATTTTATTATCGCGAATTGTTGCCGTGAAAACATCCCAAATGGTATCATATTTCCTTTAGTTTTCGCAAATGTCCATTTGGTGTTATCATGACCATAATCAGAAATTCTTTGTGAACATCACACCATTTTCTATATATTTTTTTAATATTTTGCAATCGAAGGATCGGAATAGAAACGGTAAAGTTCCAGCTGCCTTTCGAAAAGAAACTAGGAACGATCAGATACTTGTAATTTTCTGTAGGAACTGGAATGGAAACTGGTTCCTTTTTTCATTGGAGGAACTGGAATGGGTTCCTTTTAAAAAGAAACGAAGCCAAAACTGCGAACCGGTAACCACGATACTGTTAACTATAGAATTGATATTTTTCTCTTGTAGACACGACCGATTTCTGGTACAAGAACGCTGACGAGTCGTTGGAGCACGTGCTAAAAATGAAACCGAACTTGAACGTGGCTAAAAACATCATCTTCTTTTTGGGCGACGGCATGGGCGTGACCACGGTGACGGCGGCCAGGATCTTCAAGGGTCAGGTTAATGGACGGCCGGGCGAGGAGGAGATTTTGGAATTCGAAAAGTTTCCCCATCTCGCGTTGGTCAAGGTAAGATCACATCAGTATAAAACCAAGCTTACTTGCCCTATAGTACAAATCAAATAAACAATGTGACCAAGTGTGGGATAAGAAATTTTTTGTCCTAATTTCTTTCAATTTAAGAGTTTCAAATTACGAGTTTCGTGTACATCTTTTTTAATCGCTAAAGTATTTAATTAATGTTAGAAGGGTGCAGACTACAGAATCTCCTGTAGTGACATTCACTAATTCCTTTTAATATTTTAACCGGTAAGAACCAGTAATAACCGGTAATAACAGGTAATAATAAGGGTGACACTTTTTAAAATAAACCACGATCATAAAATGTAAAATTTAAATTATTGCCTGTGTAAGAAAATGCCCTTGAGAAATTTTTTAATGTATCAGTTAAGACATTCATCGTTTCGTATTTTATTAATTTAATTCTTAACTCGTTTTTTAACTCTCAAAAGAGAAGACAATCACATGAATTATATATTTTATTTTTATCAGATCAGTGCTACGTAAAGATGCGAAATTGCAATAAAAACACGATATTCGACTTCCGAGTCCAGACTCCACAAGCAACTATTTGTACACTAATCATCGAACACTTTGTAATAATACAAATCACCGTTTTATCTCTCGCCGCAGACCTACAACGTGGATCATCAGGTACCGGACTCAGCCGGCACTGCCACAGCCTACCTGTGCGGCGTGAAAGGAAACTATTACACGGTCGGACTCAACGCCAAGGCTAAAGTGGAAAATTGCAACTCGTCCATCGGGGCGGAAGTGACGTCGATCATGGAATGGGCGCAGAAAGCAGGTTGGTTGTGACGTGACGCGATACATCAGGCCATTGGTGTAACTGAACAGCGCACGAGTAATAAATGCAAAAACAAATTTTGCATCTCGTCCGTAATAATTACCTTCTGCATCATTGATTTTTACGAGTAGTTAACACAAAAACCAATTTTGAAATCCAAATTTGCCTTGCACCAATAATTTTTACGAGTGATTAACACGCAAACAATTTTTGAGTTCTATATTCGACGGCCTTCTGCATCGTTAATTTTACGGATGCTACATGTAAATAATGCAGAAATTTTCTCATTTACTTAAATATTCAGAGCAGGAGGTATGCATAACAAATTCATTGATTACACTGTATAAGCGATATGAAATATAAAATGACAAAGAAAATACAGGGCGACTAAAATAACACTCGCTTACATTTAAATGATTCAATTCGTTTCATTTCAATAAGAATGAACTGTTTTTTTTTTTAAATAGCCAAAATGTTAGGGTATTATTAATGCAGCTGGAACAAAATACCAATTAAATTGATAATATCAAATGAGACAAAAAAACAACACTTGAACAATTTATACAATACAAACACTTTGTAAAAAAAAATAATAATATAATGCCATTAAGTACTGAATAATACTTTGACTACACTATATAAACGTATGAACTATAAAATGACAAAGAAAAAACAGGGCGAGTAAAATAACACCCGCTTACATATTACATTAAATGATTCAATTCGTTTCATTTCAATTAGTATGGACTGTCTTTTTTTAATAGCCGAAATGTTAGGATATTAAAATAATAAATATAACGAAAAAACCAGGACAAGCTGGCGATGACGACGACGTTATATTCGTTATATTTATTATTTTAATTCACGTCGACATTTTTGCCGTATATTGATCTTCCTCTATTGCCGTATATTGATCTTGATGTAGCTGAAAAAAAAATCAATTGAATTTATAATAACAAATAAGACAAAAACGCTTTAATAATGAATAATAACATTTTACACAATGTAAAACAAAATAATAAAATAATGCCAATAAATACTGAAAAACCGAATAGAAAACAAATTATAATAAATAACACCAAATACGTAATGGATGTTTTTGAGCAACTCTGATTGGGATAATTGAAGAGCGCTAGGGATATTACTCGAATATCCAGCACTGTTTTGATTGTCAAAGTATAAATTTACAACCCCGACTCGAATTAAAGGCCTGAACTCACTAAGCCGTCGCATCACAACCCAATGTTACCGGTAAGGCATGCGCTGCATTCAGGAATTAGCCAGTCGTGATCACCCTGTACGGAAGTCATAAAACGATCAACGATGAGATGAATTCCGGTGGCGTCGAATACCATCATTTTCGCACCGATTCGATTGAGGCGGGAGTGCTGGGTAAACATTGCAACTGCGTAACAGTTTTATTGTCATTTCCTTTATAGGCAAGCATACCGGTTTTGTGACGACCACTCGCGTTACGCACGCCTCGCCGGCCGGCCTGTACGCGCACAGCGCCTACCGGTATTGGGAGGTGGATCACCAGCTGCCGGCCAACGCGTCCAGGTGCAAGGACATCGCGGCGCAGCTGATAGAGGATGTCCCCGGTAAACTGGCCAATGTGAGAACCCTTAAATTTAACATTAAAAGTGCGAATATGCAATGTGGTCAGAAAAAGTGAAAGCGAACGGCAGGTCTGTTTTGGATACAAATTAAGTTCTAATGTCAAGTTTCACGAGATTCTTTTAAAATTTAGCGAAGATATGATCGTATATAAATTAGCGCCCATTTTTTAAGCACTATGCGTTTGAACGAGTATGTATGATAGGCAAATTCGAAATGGCAGCCATTAGGTGTAGCAGGGCTATTGTCAAATAAAAACGGTGATTTAAAAAAAAAAGAAAAATACCTACAAATGGTAATCAAATAAAAAAAAAACTGCGAATGTGTTTTCATTATTTTATTTATGGTTAATGATTGCAAAAAAGACCGTCAAATGTTGTTAACTTTACACAATAATACTGGTGACCAACCCTAAATAAGGTACTAATTACTGGTATTAGTTTTTTGTTAGACCTAATGTAACTTAGATTTGTTGGCACCTTAGATTTGTTGGTTTTTTGTTGGCACCTTACTATATGCGTGTATCATTTCATAATGGCCGCCGAATTTGTTTTTGATCCGCAGGTCATCATGGGCGGCGGTCGCAGATACATGTTTCCAGACAGCGTTATCGACCCTTTAGCCAAGAAGGGCGGCCAACGCAAGGACGGAAAGAATCTTGTCAACGTCTGGAAGGACGACAAGAAAGCCAAGGGGGCCAGCTACCAATATGTGTCCAACAAGGGGGAATTCGATAAGTGGGACCCAGAGAAGACTGACTACGTACTCGGTTAGTTTTTTTTTATAGCAACTTAAATTACGACCCGTAGTATGACCCGTCCTGCCCAGTCGGTATTGCAACCGACTGCGGTAGGGGCGGTCCCTGGTTCGATTCCCTGCGCAGGCTCTCGATTATTTGATCCTGAATTACAGGTGAAAATGTGACCATTAAATATTGCCATAGCGGCACGAGGGTTACAGAATCTCCTGTAATGATATTAATAAAAACTAAATATAGAAAAACTGAAAATTTGTATAAATAAACAAAACTGTAATCAGCATCACTTTGCATCCGCATTAGTTAATCAAAAACGACTGTTGCCAACACCTGATTATCAATGAAATCTATTTTTTTCCATTTTGAGCCTTTGTTTTGCCTGAAAGTTTCAGGTTTAATAAATTATTTAATGGATATTTTGTTTATGTTTTGATATTTTGAAAATGATCGAGCTGATTCAAAGCTCACGTTAACTTATTTTGCTACTGTTTAATGTGTATTGCTAATAAACTTTTATTCAATTAACTCATTAATTAGTTAAATATTTAATTTGTTTCAGGTCTATTTGACTACAATCACATGTCCTACTCTGGCGATCGAAGCGACAAACCGGAAGGACAGCCCAGTTTGGCGGAGATGACCAAGAAATCAATCGAGTTGCTCAGGAGAAACAATAAAGGCTACTTTTTATTCGTGGAAGGTTCGTTTTTTTCTAACAGTGTAGATACGGAACTGATATAGGGAACTGAAAAGTTCTATTCCTAGGGACTGGTTCCTTTTTGAGGAAATTATAACGTCGATGTTCTTTTTTCCTAGGAAGAAACGTTACTAACGGTTTCGTTCCTTTTTTATGAAGTGGAACGGAGATTCCCTTTCTGTGTACAGGGTTCCTTATGCTAAAACTTTCAATTTTCTACTATAATTTTCCAAAGTGTCAGGGAACAGTTTTGCAGTATTAAGAAGTAATTGCTAAAGATTTTGATTTGTGTCCGCAAATTGGCATCTATTCTTTAGATTAGTTTCCGCAAATATCTACTTGGCGTAATCACAATTCTATTAAACATTACTCTACTCGGAAATATTTTTCAAATATGTTTTAATGGAATAAACGGAAAAGTTCCAGACTCTTTTTGAAAAGAAACTAGTAGCGACCATGTTCCTATTAATTTCTGTACGAGAACGGGTTTCTTTTTTCATGGGAGGAACGGGAACTGGAACCGATTCCTTTTCAAAAGGAATGAAACCAACACTGACTACATGTACATTAAGTTTCTGCAAAATTAGTATTACATGTGACTATTTAGTTCACTAGTACCTTAAATCGGTTTGATAATGGTGAAATAAATATTTAGTTTCGAGGCATGTTTGTTAAATATACCTTTCTCTGCGAAAACTTGTACGAATGGTATTGAATATTCGCCATACACATATGAACGTTCCATCCGTGTCAAAATTGAACGTGTCGTTACATTCAACGATTTTCTCATTACACACGTATGTCCACGAAGCTCTATTAGAAAGCGCACTTCCAATTGGTTTATGACGAATTTTGTTTATAGACCCGATGGATGTAAATAACGACACAATCCCATGATTTATTTTTTTGCTAGGTGGCCGAATCGACCACGCCCACCATGACGCTCTCGTCCGTCGAAGTCTGGAAGAGACCCTGGCCATGGAGGAGGCCATCAGCGTGGCCGTCCAGATGACCAAGGAGGACGACACGCTCATCATCGTCACGGCTGACCACTCGCACGTGCTGACGTTAAGCGGATATCCGGTCAGGGGAAACCCAATTCTTGGTAAGTGTTTGTCATTATTTTATGCCGTTATTTTTTTTTTTTGAAATTGATGTCGGACACTGCCAAATTAACAGCAACGCATTTAGCTCCTGACCTTAACTATAAAAGTTAGGTGGCCAGGAGCTCTGCGGTACGGCAGTCCCGGGTTCAATTCCCGGCGTGGACACTCGTTTATTCGGTTCCGTGATACTGGTGAAAATGTGACCCTAAGACATTGCCTAAGCAACACAAGGAATGCAAAAATCTCCTGTTGTGATATTCAGTCCAGTCATTGAAAAGTAAAACATGTACAGGTAAAAAAAAATTGATTTTCGAATAGAACCTTTTATTCAGCGACACACATATTTTTTTTAGATGCCGACACAAAAGATGGTAATTTTTTTAGTACAAACTGGAATGGATCCCAAGACATCTGAATCCAATAACTAATACCATAACTACTCCATCACTAGAAACATCTACAGATTTAACGATTGTACCCTTTCATTTCATAACAAGTTTTGACTCATGTTGAAATTTTGGCTGTTCCCTTGTCAAAATTTATTGGATTAAAATATTCCACGATACTGAGCTGCGCACAAAATATCAGCTCTCTAGGACATGAGGAAGTTGGTTAAAGAATACCTCAAAAGGTTGTTTAGGCACATGTCGGGTTAAGGAAAATAATTGCTAAAATGGGTAGAAAATAATTGCTAAAATGGCGTGCAGGTTCACCCCACGACGTTTCCGATGTCGACAACATGACGTACACAAGTCTCAGCTATTCCAACGGACCCGGAATCGCGCGGAATGGAACCAGCAGGGCCAACTTAAGCGGAATAGATACATGTAAGTAATTATTTGTGAATGAGATCCTTTCGGTTCCTTTAATTTCTGTAGGAACTGGAAAAGAAACTGATTCTCATTTTTTTTAGGAACTGGAACGGAGGTTTATTTTCTGTGTAATGGGTTCATTTTGCCATATATTTGCTTCCGCATCCAAAGTCGTATTTGAGCATCACACATCTAGTTATTAAAAAAAAATACTTTGTATGGTAGGAACGGAAGAGGAACGAAAAAGTTCCAGGTCCTTTTTGAAAAGAAACTAGAATTAGGAACGGGCTGGTTCTTTTTTTCATGGGCGGAACGAAAACTGGAATGGATTCCTCCTTAAGAGGAACGGCCTGGTTCCTTTTTTCATGGGCGGAACGAAAACTGGAATGGATTCCTCCTTAAAAGGAACGAACCCAACACTGCATATGCTCTACCACTTGGCTGCGAGGACCGCACCATAAAATTGTTTTACAATCGGAATTTCTTTCAACGATTTATAATTTATTTGATTCAATCGGTTGATAAGACAGTTCGGAACTTTGTTTCGTGTGTTCGCCATAATGCCGTCAGAGTGCCTTTTGACAGCATATTTGCAATTTAGCTGCCTTTTGCCACTTTGGTTTGCCTTTTGATTGCCTTTTGACAAGATGGGTGCTACTTTCTGCAAGCGTAGAGAGTTAACACCACAAATTCGCATTCCTTTTTCTCCCAAATCTCTCAAATGTGTTTAGTTTTCGGAAAATAGCCGTATTAAAAAAAATAGGATGTTAATATGCCGCGGAAAAATATAAAGCAGGACTAAATCTTGTACAGCTGCTGGATGCAGTCTGTGATCGGAAACATTGGCGAGCTTTTTATTCATTGGGTCACCAGGAATCGGCAACGACTCGATGGCACTTAGCAACAACAAAATAAGCTTTATATTTTTCAGCGGCATTTTGAGATTCTAATTATTACTATTTTTTCCTAGTCTCTCGAACTTTCACGCCCCAAGTGGCCGTTCCCTTGATCGAGGAAACCCACGGCGGCGAAGACGTCGCCGTCTACGCACGAGGACCCATGTCCCACCTGTTCCACGGGGTGCAGGAGCAGAGCTACATCCCCCACGCGCTGGCCTACGCCGCCTGCATCGGCCGCAACGCGCGTCATTGCGCCGTCGCCACTTCGGACGCGCAACCGCCGCATTCAAAACCGTTTCAGCCGGCCGCCACCATGAAACCCGGTCACGTCGCCGCCTCCCAGCATAATTCCGCTCCGTCGTCGGTGGCGCTGTCGTCGACGCGCCTCGGCTACGGGCTCGCCGCGCTGGTGACGTGTTTCCGGTTCCTGTTTTATCTAGCCGGTTGAGACGGGGGCGCGCTCGTCTCTCCACCACCACTACCGCCACCACCGTCACCATCGATTTCACGTACTCTTTTTCAGAAGTGAATTTTTAGAATCTCGACATGTAGTAGACACTTTTCGCGACACTTTTTATTACATATGCATTTTTGGCCATATATGTACGAGCAAAGTTACTAGATGCACAGAGTCTCCTCGCCGTTTATGCATGGAAAAAAATTCGTCACCACACTTCGCAACTACTGTACCATTTAAACGCGATGACAACCGCTATTTTAATAGAGGCGCCTCATTTATAGAATAAAAAAGCGTGTTTTATACTACAAGCAGTTGGCTGTGCAAATTCGTTATCGATGAACAAATTTCATTACAGTTTTGATGTTCTATGTTTTTGTGTAGCCATTTGGGTCCCACGTTTGCTGTTTGAGACGCACCTTTAGCCTTCAAATTTATCTTCAAGCTGCAACGGAATTAAAAAAAAATATCTACTCATACAACACTAATCAAATCGCGTTATTCATTCCCATGGGAATGAAAAAGGTGAAAGAACACTACAATACCGCCTGTGTTAATGCGCATGCATTTAGCGTGAACGTAGCAGCGACGTTCGTAGCGCCTAAAATGTTAAAATCACATCGATGCAATGCTGGCAGTGGACAATTTTCTATTTTAAAATCTCACGAACTATATCGAATCATTCATTTTATGGTTTGACGATGAAATGCTTGCGAACAATTATTTTTTTTTTATGTCCTTTCGCTTTAATTTGAAGTTTTGTTATATTGCCTGTCCCTGTTTGCCCTTGGTAAAATGGCATTACAAAGCGTTAGCCCCCTCCCCATAAAAGGCCAAGTATTTACAATGTGGCTAAAATAACTGATCCCCTGAATGTTAAATCGAATCTGCTCATGTATTTTATCAATTCTTTTGAATTTTTTGTCCTAATAGACTAATAATATAGGAATATATTAGTTATTTCGTTTTTTTCGAAACTTTCTTTTGCTTTCGCATGCAGGCGAATTTTCGCGTGCTCTAATTGGCGAATGAATGCACTTGAACTAAATCAGCACGTTATTGACGCATCTGTGGCCTAATGGCGCGAGTAAGTTGTAACACATGCGTGAAAGCAAAAGTAGCTTATTTCTAAAGTTTAAAAGAATGAAAATACAAGAAATTCGTATATTGGCGGTTCATGATTCAGTGGAGGTTTAGGTTTTGTTTTCGCCATACTGTTCAGTACTCGTATGTTTTTTAACTTAACACTACGAAGCACACGGGTTGACCAGCGAAAACGCCTCACAATGCCCGGTGACCTAGTGCACTTTATTTGCATAGTCATATGGAAATGTATATATGGAGAAAAATTTTGAACATACTCGAGTATTTAGATATACGGACGTTGGACATTATGATTCTCTGGATTTTGTGGTTTGACATATAAGTGATTCACTTGAGAACGAACAAGTAAAATAAATTAAAGTACTCGTACTCGTATAATCGTTAACATATTGAATAGTAATATGGTCCCAAAAAAAACTGAAACGAATTGATAAAATTTAAGAAGATATGGTTCATTATATCAAGATTCAGGTTTGTTTTAGCTACACTGTACATCACTCACAGATTCAGTATTCGATGAAAAGTGGTTGTGCCAACATTTACAAAAAAATATATTTCAAATTCAAATTTTTCGATGAAACATTGCTTATGCCAGCATTTACAAAGAAAAATATATTGCAAATTCAAATTTTTTTTTCTGCTGCGAAAGATTGGCAAACAAAAATTAAGATTCATTTAATCAGGCGAGTACAAATAGATGAACCAAAAATTTCCGCGAAAAAACTTTTCATCCACTTTGGTAGTCAAACAGTCGCCGAGCTCGTAAATCCACCCCACACGGATCGGTGAATTTGGAAACGCCTTCCTCGGCCTACATACTATTTCAGTACACGGAATCTAGATTTTGTCCACAGATGTGCGCGACTTCAATTAGCAAAAATGATTGTGACGTAGGCCCCGTTCTATAAACAGGGGGGAGGGGGGGCGTAGGGAACGGACTGCGTGACACATTCATTCATTAAGTATTCTTTACCGGGGCTGCAGCATTTTGGCTAGAGGTGGACGGTGCAGAAAGCGACACCCGGATTATGTAATAATGTTTTGTGTGTTTTTCTAGTGGGGGAAAGGTTGGAAACCAACGACCTGAAAGACGTAGAAACAATTGCCGTAGGATAATTATCTTCACCAACTATGACGGATTGCCGCCATTTTGTGTGACGTTGTGCCGTGTTGATGAATCTGTCCACCAGTTGCGTTGTTGTTCTCGTCTAATATTGAGAAAAAAATGGCGAGCTATTGAATTAATTCTATTTTTTCGGTTTTTCACGGATATAAAATCATGCACTCTAGACTTTTTATCCTCTTTGGTAGGAACATCCATAGTCGAGTGTTTGTATCCGGCTTTGGTATACATTTTTTTGTAGTCTAGAGTCGGTGGCTGAAGTCGTTGTGACAAATAGCCACCTCATGTTTTGTTTCTTTTTTTCTATCGTAATTAGTCGGCAGCACATATGGGTCTCTCGACGGTCCACCCTCGTCTCTATTTTATGAATTAATTGTGTGTCGTGGTGCGGTTTAGCAGGTGACGGATACCCGAGGACATCTCTCGAAAATGTGTGCCAGAGGTTGTTTGGCAATAAATTCGTGCCACCCATTTTTTGTTTTGTTGTCGTCGTGGTGCTATCCGTTACACCGGGCTGGATGAAGGATAAAACATGCACTCGAAATGAATTGAGGCGACGAGTTGGCGCGACCATTTTCACGAATTTTTTGGAGTTAAATTTTAAAATGGAATACAATGAATTTGACAGAACGAGGGTGATTTTCGTTATTTTCATTATATATTTCCACATTAGTAATGCGATGTTAAAATGAAATGACCAGCGGAACGATGATCTGGCAGCATTGGTGGAACTCATCGCACGGTGTGTCGAGGTTGGATCGGTGACCCGCAAAAAACTTTCGACGCAAATGCGTTTTTTATCTTGTTTATTTTTGACGCGCTGTGTTACTTTTATCTACTGTCATACCAAAGAAATCACACACATTTTTTAGAAAACTCCCAAAAAAAAAAAGAAAAAAAGTGAGCCCCAGGATTTTATAAGTGAATTTTGATGAAAATCGAACTATAGGTGGTAGAGAGAATTCGGCTTGGTGACAAAAGTTGCAAACCGGCGGCCATTTTGTTTCATCTTGTATCCACGGTCAAGCGAAAAAGCAAGGAAATATCATCGACTGGTGATTAAGTGTCAACTAAAGAAAATGAAACCTAGTGGCGTAAGTTTCAAATTTATTTATCGTGGATTTGCGACAAAGTTTTCAACATTCATGAGACCGGATGAACCAATGAACTGAAGTCCTTCGATTGTCCTTGGAGCATTGATTTATTGGTATCATTGATAAAAATCGTCACACGGTGCGTCCAAAAACTCCAAAAGACTGGTGTATTCCAGGATTTAAATGTAATTTCATCTAGGTGGTCCATTATGGTTGAAAAGCAACTAGGGTGTCGAGAGTACAGGCATTCGACTAGGGGTCGAAAGTTGAAAACCGGCGGCCATTTTGTTTTTTCTTTTATGCAAGGTCAAAGAAAAACATCGATTGGGAACCAGAGCATCCCATATTCAATCCAAAGAAAAGAACACAGTCAAATAGGTTTTAACTTTATTTATCTCGAATTCTCGACGAAGTTTTCCAATCGACAAAATCTGATCAACGAATACACTGGATGACCTTCCAAATTGTTCTACTGATAATGCGCAATAGAAAAAAATAAAGCTCCAGCGAGAGTAAAAAGGAACAATACCAACGAATCGTTTGTCATTCGACAAATGTGATCAACAAGTTTAATTTGTCATCACCATCGAGGAAGCAAATAACCTGGAGAACTGTGATTACAGAAAATGCACCGACGTTTCATCGTGTTCGTCAGAAAAATCTTTCAAAATGTTCAGGTAAGAAATTTTTTGAAATTGTTTATGCAATTTTGGGCTAAATGATTATGTTGGCGCGCTACTTTTATCACGGTGGTTTCTGCGCACGCGCGCGCGGAGCACGGCGGACC
>JAUJYS010002617.1:0-14427 GCA_033995665.1 Melogona broelemanni | reverse complement strand
CACCCATGCCAAGTTTTAAGAAAATCGGTTAACTTTTCGCGAAGATATGTTAAGATGAATTTAGGGTGCCTTTTTTTGCCCACCTTGTATAATGATAATAAAAGCGACATACTAGTTTTACAGCACCCTGTATAGCAATCATTTTCTTCACCACGTTCATTTTCATTAGCCGTTTCTACCCCAGATCCGAATGGTACACATTCGAAACGCTAGGTGGCGCACCAAGCACATATGCCACGGGGTTAAATTCGGAAATACAGCTACATCAAGCAACAGAAATCCCGCGAATGTGCAAATTGAAACACGTTCCAAACGTGGTTCCTCGGCCATCGGCGCCCGACGCACAATTTTTCAATCCCAAACTCATTAATGTAACTGTCGCCAGACAGCGAAACCGGAAAAGTGGAGCACGTTCGAGGATTGGCAGACGAGGCGGAGGAAGTGCGCATGCGCCAGGCCGAACGACTGTCGTCGCAAAACGTGCGAGAAACTTTTACTGTTGCGGCGCCGTTCACACCTCACCACGCCCTCACCAAACGCAAGAGTTCATCAACCAATACGGTAATAGTCGACGTGATCGCAATACGACTGCAGCGGAACCGAGACGTGTTGCTTCGCTAATATTATCGATAAATATACGGAAGTGGTTTCAAACCTTACGACGCTATATCGTGATATATGTTTTCCCAGTGATATCGCCTAGTATCGATATCTCGACAGTTATCAAAGCAGAAATGCGTTTACATTGGCCTCGTAAAGAGCAACATAGAAATGAAATAAGGTCCGATGTAGACACAAATCGATCGAAATTATGGCTGAACGTAGACGATGGCAACATCATCGTGTACGTTCGATAAGACGGGATGTCTACATCAACGGTTTGTGCATTTCTATGAGGCGACAATGCGCATTTGCTTGACTAAGGCCGTGTCTTTAATTAAAAAAGAATGAGTTCTTTAAGAAAAATTTTGAAGAAAAAAAAATACAGAAAATTCTTCGAATACAGAGCATACACGATAAAAAACTAGACAAAACCGTATCTCGTTTTCATTAGCCGAAGAGATCAACTATGTTACGGAGAATTCTGCGAAAACGGAGCATACTAAATAAAAATTAGACGACAAAACCGTATCTCATTTTCATTAGCTTTACCACGAAGACAGCATCTATACAAATACTGTAAATGCCTGTACACCCGCTAAGCTAATGAAGCTAACAAATGTTGGCAATCACTGATAGCACTAAAGCTGTGCCTGGTTGCCTGTTTCGAAGTATTTCGGAGGTAGGTAATTCAGCGCTCATCAAGCAGCTTTCAAAACAACCAATTTTGCGTTGCGGCTACAAAATCAAGCCAATTAATTCTACGACTATTGCCAATACAAAGGTGTCTTCAACTGATTTTTTTATTTTTAATAATATTTCAATTTAATAAAAAAAGTACCAACACAAAGTTTTCTTAAAGATTTATTCGAATTATTCAACAAGTATTTAATTTTATTTTTATTCACTGAAGTGAATTTTCCTACAGAAATTTCGGTACCCCTCAAATCACCCCGAAAGAGCATTTATGGAGGAGGTGGACATTTTCAACCTGTGCCTTGGAATCGAATAACGAAATCCCGAACCGGTAATCGAACCCGGGATCTCCGCACAATAGGCGGATGCCCTACCCACTGAGACCACCCGAATCGAATTTGTCTTACCATTGTACACGAATACAGAGATTTGTTATGTATTTTTTTTTAGTATATTTTTTATCAACACGAATTGCACATAAACCTACCACGAATGACCACAAGCAAGGTCTCTTTTTTATATTTTTTATCTGTAGTCTGTATCCTCGAGCGCGTATCGGATCTCAAGAAGATACAAACAGCTGCGACAAAATTTTAATGGAGTTGCTTATAAATATATTTAAATATAGTACGTAGTAGAGCGCCCATATTTTTCACTTTCGCCCCGTCGGCGTACACGTAGTGGTACAGCAATCACGTGACCCGAATCTAGTGCTTTTCGCGGGAGCATAAATTTTCCATCAACACTGCTCGGTAGATCGGGCGGGCGAACTGACATTGGGGGCCAGTCAATAGCTGGGCGAAGTACCTATTCCTCTGAACTATATACTCGCGCAGCTAGCCCACGTCTGAAATGGCTGGCTTTGCGACTCGTTCCATTACCATGGTAACCCATTGGCGTAAGGCACCGGTCTCTATACTAAATCCTGTCCTCAGAAAGCGCGGGAAAACGATTTCAGCTCGGGACTTCAGTCAGAGGCAAGATGGAGACGGGGAGGGGAATGACGAAACAAGTCGTAAAGTCGAATACTTGCTAAAGGGGGAGAGGGAATTGGTTAGTAGGAGATGGTGGTGGGGGAGAGGGGATAAAAATGATAAAACTGGCACGATGTCGCTGTCGTCGTATTATTAGCATGCTTGGTTTACTCGCCCATACGCTAGGCACTAAGGTCAGTGGCAGCCAATCTTTTCAAGACAATTTTTTTGTCGCTCATGCTTAAGAATGAAAAACATCGCAGGGAAGACACAAAATTAAAAAAAAAAATTGCTGCCACACAAAAGATCGCATTAACTTTTTAGCTACTATCAATTTTTTTTAATGGAAAAAATCCCCTCACTGTAATGGTACTACAGGACACTCCAGACATGAAGTCGAATTGTGCGTGGATCGACCTGATCCTCTCCTGTTGTACTGTCGTGGTCCTGACCAACGACATATCGGATATCATATCGAACATTCCGGAATTCCGGAACATTCCGGTCCTGGAGAACGAGATGGCCAAGGCGACGTGGGGAACGTGTTAGACCAGTAACCCGGGATCTAATACAGAATACCGCACTGCAGCCGTTTGCAATACATGTACTGACTTTTCTATACGGGCATTTATTTAAACTACATTAAAACGAAAATGCACAACCCGTAGTTTCTCATATGGTATTGCAGCCGGCTGCGGTGCGGTGGTCCCAGGTTCGATTCCGGCCGCAGACTCTCGTTTATGTCATCCCGGGGTACTGGTTAAAATGCACTCATGAAATATTTAGCATGCGACCGGAGGTATACAGATACTATTTTTAGAAAACAAATGTTAGGAAATTTTTTATTTGAAAAAAACAAATCCCTTTTACAATATTTTGCGCACCATCGTTTGGAAACCACTACTAGAAAACCTTGGCTACCGACTTGTGTATTATTTACTTACCACGGCATCCATATTGGCCTGGCAACATATGAGGGAGGAAATTGAAGAGGGTGGCGATGGGTAGCTGGGTTAGGGTATACACGAGGCGAGAGACTAGGGGCGTTGGCGAAACGGGGCGGTTCGAGTGTCATCACTTTATCACCGGGATAAACATTTTTTAAACGCAAACAGCATATAAATATAACTCCTATAACCGTGATGTTTTCAAATTTATTTTCGGTCGAGAGCACGACTTCATCCGCATAGACAGCCATCTCCGCTTACAAACTGCACCACACACGCGCATGGGACAAGCAATCTCCCAAGAGGGCGCAGGCATACGTATTTCAGCTATTCCCTCATGGCAAAGGACTGGGCCACCTGGAATAACCCAAATTGTTGAAGCGTTCCTACATGTCGCGCATATTTAGACCAGCAAATTATTTTGATTTAAATTTTTTTATTGGGTTTCCCAACGCTGGTTTTAAACAAAAAGTTTATTTTATCTTCAGATGGCCCCATCTGCCTGAAGTATTTGTTCTTGTATTTTAGCCGATAGATGGCGCCCCACGGCGAGTCGCGATCCTCGCATTGCTCTCGTCTTGTGTACATACAAGTATACCGAGTGCATGTATGAACGCTTTCGGTGGGCTCGTAATTTTACGCAGACTGCATTTTGTTTCTTTAGCGTGTTGAAGCGAACAGAACCAAACGCTATGCGTTTACTTTCTTATCCACTCAATCGTGTGCCGTGGGGGCCCTCTCCTCCATAGGCGGCGACTGGATTATGAAGACTGCATTATATTAAATAGATATTGTCACATATGGCACCGCGCTTGCATGTTAGTTACCATCAAAGTTTCCCCGACTCGCTACAACCAATGAGCTACATAGACCGATAACCATTTTTCGCTTGATGCATGCAAGACAATGAATGTGCAGATCAACGCACATGATGATATATTTCAAACTTTTCCTTTATTTCTGTATCTCCGAAAGCATGTGGATTACTTTTGTTACAAGTCACAATACTATGCACTACCGTTCTCGAATTATTGAAGAACAACTTGGTTCAAATATAATTTTAAAATGCATTATATCATGATGAAACAATCGGTTTATTACGAAATACAGTCCAATATAACACATTTTTTTTATAAATAATTTTATAAATTAAGAGTTTATAAATTAATCGTGCTTAAATAACCTTAATTTCAACTGAGACTAAATGTCCATTGTGTGACAATTTTTGGTGTGACATAAAAATAATGGATAACTGCTTTTAATATTACCGGTAGATGAATAACATTTGCCAGGACCGATTTCAACGATTCCTCGTTTTACAGTCTGGTGTGAAAGGCGCCAAATTAATTGCTAAAATGCCGGCGAACTCTCCTCCCCAGCCGCCTACCGCGCCTACGACGATAATCGACCGCCGCATTAGGCAGTAATCCTATTCCTGCCAATGATGGTTTAATCGATAAATAAGATAATAGAATATCGGAGCTTTGTGTTGACGGTGCCGGCAACACGACAAAAGACGTAACAATAAACAGTACATCATATAGACATTTGTATAGCCTGTACCAGTGCAGATATCTGCAGCTGAAAACAATGAAGATTCTTCCAGAGAAAAACGAGGCCTAACTAACGTATCGGGATATTTGAGGAGACGTATAATAAAATATTTGTAGAGATAACAGGTTAGGATATAATTTGGAATCCTTGAATGCCAACATTTTTCGCCGGAAAAAAATTATTTTTAACGTTTTCAGGGTTAAGTAATATGCAAGGAGTGATATCTCTTACGCTATAATAATTTACAAGTAAAATCAAGAGAATGTAAAAGAAATGTTTTTCGGTCACGATCTTTTATCTTCAATCTTTTAATTGTCAATGTTCTTGTCAGGTTAAATTATAAGTTATAAAAATTTAAAAAATGGCACACACTGGCTTCGATCCCAGCACATCTGAATCCAATAGCTATATCATAACCATTTTTTTCAAATTTCAAGAAATGTAACGATTGCTTTGAACGAAGTAACCTCCAATAACGAATCTTGGAAAGTTTATTGGAAATCCGTCAAAATTTGATCAGATTAAAATGCTCCATGAGACTAAGCTGCACGCAAAATTACAGCTCTCTAGGAAATGTAAAAGTTGATTAAAAAGGACCTAAAAGAAGTTGAAACAGACATGGTTCATATCAAGTTAACTAAAATGTTGCAATAACATTGAAACCAAAATAAATAAACGGCCAAAACCATCAACACCCTGTAAAACTCCTTGGCTTGGTTTGTTTACCCGGAAAGAAGCATGTGTATTCGCGTTTACTCGTACGCACATGCCATCACTCGTACGCATATACCGGCATGTATGAGGCTATATGCCGACAGATACACATCAAAATTTGAAATTGCACTTTAACTGCATTTGCCATTTGGCAGCGCCAATATGAAGATGATGTCAGTGTCACGCAATTTTCTGGTAACAGCGACAGCCACTCGTTCTTTCCTTCAGGATGCCATCATCGTGGTGGCAACGCCAAAAAATGATGCAAAAATTTCGATAAACCCCGCAATTTGTTGTTGTACGTATCCCGTAGTCATTCAGCAAATGGGGAAGATGGGTAGGGTGGAAAACGATAACCTAGAGTATTGCACGCTGAAATTGGTTTGTTTGGGGGAGAGAAAAAAAATCGCATTTCGTGGCATGGAGATTGGATGACCCGCATGTGGAACTCCCTCAAAGCTTAAAATAATAACACAAAATGCAGAGTGTTTTGACGGGAGGAGACAATTTTTGGAAATGCAACAACTCGTATTTTACGAGACGGCTTAGCGTCATATTACATTTCGAATTTTCACACAATGGCATTGCAATCCTTCACAACTCCACTAAACTGATTATAACACTTTCCATTAAGGAGTTTATTTTAGTTAAGTTGGTCTGTAACGTTTTTTTTTTGTCTTCGTAATTAATAAATAAATTAAAACAATTGAAATATAGATATTGTTCAGGTTTCGCTATTAAATGTAAAAATATGGCAATACTTCGCAAATATTCAACCGAATAACTCGTAACGAAATCAAATTTCCACTCATTTCAGCTAAGTGCCACCAGCGGCGATAAAAATAAGAAATCAACCAAAGTTAAATTAAAACGGCATACCTAGAGAATTTAAAGTTCAATTTTCCTTTTTTTATTTTATGCCCGTTCGGTACAGATTGACAATAAAAGTTCATTTTTAAGTGGCAGTAGATAGACCATGAAGGTTAATTTTGGAAATATGATGCACGAAGTGCGTAGGCCCGACCAACCCGAGGATCTTACGGAAACCAGCAACTTGCACCCTTTATTTGCATAAACATCAGTTAAACATTTGAGAAACATAAGATATTCGGAAGTTCGTGAACACGTTAAAGGTACTTTTTAAGTGCCAGTAGATGACGTCAAATCTTTTCAGAACCGTTAGATGAGCTGATGTCGAAACGACGCTCTAAAAACCGCCAATAAAACCAATTATTGTCGACAATAAATATTTGATGATGGCCAATGTTCGACAAACTGCAATCGATAATCGCCTACGATCCAACATAGAAAATATGGTCGGTTCTCAATTTTCGATTATTGACGAAGAACACTATATGTTTCATGACTGCACCATCGAATGGCAATTCTACAATCTACTCGCATAGAACTATCTCACGTCAGTTTCTAATGGTTTCCATTGAAAAGATTAGAGATGGGGATGGGGATGGGGGCGGGAGAGAGAGAAAACTCAGGTTTGTTGTCAGTAGACGGACGAACTAAATACTCATTTCCCCTAACTTTTAGTTGAGACATACCAAAACCATTGCCGACGCACCATTAACCACTTTACTGCGCCGCAGACGGTCATATAACAAACACCTTCAGGTGTGTGTGTATACGAAGAAGAACGCGTGTAAAAGATGGCTCGCAGCACTGGAATTATCCCAGCGGACTCTAAACCAGTGATTTCTCTTTACCGCCCCCTGTTAACGGCTACTTGAACTAGTGGTTCAACGTCATCCGAAAATGGGTTCCGCGCGCTTGCTCTGCCTGAACGCGCAATAGAAAAATAAAAGACCCACGGTATACAGATGTACACAGTAGAGTGTCGGGGTAAGTTGGCGTGCGTAAAAGAAATAAATGCACTCTTACGGTGAGAGCAGAACCCTCCCCCCTTTCCTTCAGTAAGACTGTGGAGGAGGGGGGGGAGGGAGGATCAACGAAAGATTGTCCGCTTTGTTTGAGCTTGTTTCACGAGAAACGGAGCTCAAGAATGAATGAGCCCCGAATAAGGAAGTTGCGTCAAACGAGAGAGCTTGTTTATAAGATAGGAGAAACGTAACGATCTGGTCACGATTCACAGATAACAGGTTCCTAACATTTCAGAAACTGCTACAACAAAAGACACTTGAATCTAACATCTAATAATAATAAATAAAATTAAATAAAAATGACCATATACAGTGTATGCAATATTTTTGATACAATCTTTGAATCTCTTAATCTTTTTAATTTTAGTTTGATTCGTTAATAAACTTATTATCTAAAATAAACAGCTACGAATGTTCATCGGAAGTTAAAATTAAAGTATATAAAAAACATGTGAATGTAAATTAAATGAAGATGCTGGACCAGCGGGATGACGATGAACGAGATCACAACACAATGTGAAATGACGAACAAACAGCGTTGTAGATAAAAAATAAATATAACATGTTTAATTACATGTAGACATAAAATGTATTACATGGTGTGTTGACACCATGGGTGAATTATTCTTTGGACATGTCCACGGCTTCCGCCATCTGAGAAGCTAGTGGCAACAATGATTTACAAGTGACAATTTTCTACATTATATTGTCGTGATCTTCTATTCCCTATCCACGATTTTAAGACTTATCACAAATTCAAACACTAGCGCCAAAATCGAACACTCTTCAAACTCAATTACACTTGTAACGAAAGTCTTTTATTCACCTTTCTCACATTAACAACTCGACATTATAATCTTGAAACCTTTCCTATTAGCATTAGGCTTTAAACTAATCAGGGTTTCAACTCACACAAACAGCAGCACAGCTCAGAAACACACTCAGAAGAGGGTTAAAATCCGAACAGAAGTGCCCAGGTAACACCACACTCGACCAAAAACTACCTAGACCGGTCAATCGTAAAATTCCGCTTAAGGCTGAGATCGGTATAGATCGGCGGTGATAACCCTAACAACGTTTCTATTCCAAATCCAATCCTCAGTTTTAATTCCCCCTCCTTCAATCTGCAACTCAGTCTTTTATTCCTCCCAGCGTGATGCTTCTGAGTTCAGATGTACAACCTCTCTCTTGCTCTCTCAAAGTGAAGACCTTTAGATCGTAGATGCCCTGAACTGAAAAAGTGCTGCTGCTTTTATACAAGTTGAAAAGGTCGCCCTCTCTTTATTGGAGGAGATGGGGCGACATTTTGGTGTGCTGCGTGCTTATAGGAGGATGAGCATGGACAATGAATTTGTCATCCCCCATTGTCATAAAAAATATCCTTCCATTGTCTTATAAATATTACTCCATTGTCTTAAGTTTTGAAAATGTCATCTCCCTCATTGTCTTGCAAATCCAATTTGTCACTCTCCATTGTCTGATAATCGAAAATGTCGCTCCCCTTTGTTTGGCGACATTTTCCTATTACAATTGAGCCCTGGCGACAATTTCGGTTGCCTGGCAACTGGTGACAATTTTGCCAATTTGTCACATGCGGCGACAATTTGCACTTCAAATTGTCATGTGACGACACTTTCAAAGTGTCGTCTGTGTTGCTCCTACACCCTGTGCTGTGCGGGACAGGGGCACGGCACATATACACGACAATATAAGCACATACATTGAGGTTGCTAGGGAGGTCATTCAAGGAATTAGGGGAAGACAAGATCAGATAGGATTCAATTAGCTCCTAATAATTTTAAGGAATACCAGTTTTGGTGATGTAGCATTCTTTGTGACTGCAGGCCATCGTAAACTGCTTTTGAATGCCGTTGTTGTTCTTTAGTGCCACTAGTAGCACCCGTGACTAAATTACCTGATGTTTGACCTTCAATAATTGGTGACGTGTCATGCGCCAAATTGCACCCTTTAGCACCACCTCTCCCCTCCTCCCTCACAGCCACCATACACGGAATAAGGTGTCACTTTATGGTCGATGTTGTGAGTGGAACGTATGGGAATAGACTAGTCTATTAATCCTGCTTGGTGCAGCACATATATAGTGTGTATATAATGGGCATGACCGGCAATTACCGCATTGTGTCGTTTCGTACGAAGCACCGTCGCTTACGAGTGAGGGAAATCGGGGTAGATTGGGATAAAATGGAATAGATTTGGGATACTCTATGGCTTTCATATTGTAGGCTGAGAAATGGTGGTTGGATGTATGGAATCCAACTCCATAACTACAAAGAAAAAAAAAAAAGCTAAATAAACGACAATATAAAAAAATATTTGACAAAGCACGAGCCTCAATAGTCAAAGATGATGATATTTATTCGTCGTGGGTCATTTATTTTATCAAATACTTTTGTAAAATGAAGGAACGAAAAAACATGTCATCGTAACTCCGAACTTTTGACATTTGAAACGGGTACTGTACCATAACACATAACACACAATAACCGTACAGTACCTGTTTCAAGTGTCATGTTTGTCCTGTTTACAGTAAAAGTGTAAAAATCCAGTAAAAGTGTTGAAAACTCTTAAATTGTTATCTATGTACTCATATTAGTTTTTTATTATTTCAGCATACAGGTTTATATCCGATACAATAATAACACACAGAAGAACACCTGCATGCGAATTTGGTGCACACTTATGTGGCTATGACAATATTTGAGGGTGTAACCAGGATATGTGAACGAAATTGGGTAGCTAGGCATACAAAAACTATTCCGGAAATGACTGCATTCGTGTCAATTATTTGGAGCATCATTAAGTTATGACCAGCAGTTTGTATGATCAAACAAAAGTATAAAGAATAAAGAACAAATAAACAGAAAAAATAACAAGCAACCAAACTCAAAAATGAACATAATATGAAATCCAGTATATGACTGGTGAAGGTGGAAAGTCAAAAACAAAACAAACAATAAATAAATAAATTATAATATGAGAAGTCATGCCAATCAACTAAACACATGGCCTCTGTGAGACTCTTACGGTGATCAAAAGTCGACCCGAAATATTTACAAACACAGATAATTACAAAAATAAGATTTATTTTATAATCGTCGTACGTCGCACCAAGCATCTCGGTTTAACGTGGGGAGTGGGGAGGGGCCAAATTAACCATGAACTGCACAATCACAGGCAACGTCAAGACAATTATTTCAATTAAAGAAATATATTTATCAAGAAATGCTTTTTTTTAAACAAAAATATATACATGAAAAGCGAACACGAAACTGCGTTCGATTTAAAACAGTAATCTAGAAAGTAATATTGCTTACAGAATAATGTTCTTATTCAATCTCTTATTTTCTCTTTATAATAGATTGCAACAATTAGAATATCGACCAATTTCACATTTACAATAAAGAAAAACGTTTGCAAACTATTTTTTTTAAATACAAACAATTCGATTCTTCTAAATTTGATCAGTTCAGCGAAACCATTCCACAAACATATTTTATCACTTTATTCGAATCGTACCTAATTCGTAGGCCTACTGACGTTGGGGTTTCAACACAATTCAACACAATGGATAACCAAAATTACTTCTCAACAAAACAAACCACTGAACAAAATTGCAACTCAAATTGGCGTTCTACCGAAAACTGAATTCGAATACAAATTCGAATGCACCCAGTACCATGTACTGTAACCTGAGTTTTTGCCCCTGGTGGCGGTTTTCCCAGCCTTGCTAGCTGCACCAAGCACACAGTACCAGTGGAAATTGCCTGACTCTTAAAGCCAACAAAATGTTTCAAAATGGCAAACAAACTTACCGAAATCTATCCCAGATCTCCTTCGTCGATTCCACGGCCAAGACACGACACAGGACTCTATGTCCGCGATGAATTTTCTACTTCAAAACTGAGACTCACTTAGAGAGCTCCTGCTGCCATCGCCATCTTGCCGAGAATCCTCTACCTTCCCAAAAACGCCTCAGGCGATGTCTCGCCTGCAAGCTCCCTGCCAATGGTATCTGCTCTGCGCTGCTGGGGTGGGAGGGAGGCGGGAAGTGGTGTCCAACAGCCTCTAAGATTATATTATTTTCTTAGATGGAGCAATTGCTGTGTAGTAGCTTTATGGCAATGGGTGGGAATATATGGAATTGTAATGTTTGTTGAGAAAGCTTACCAGCCCCCAAGGGGTGACCTGGTCATTTGCAATTTAGTATACTCCCGACTTAAGTAGGGATCTTTAGCGTGAACCTGGCAACATACAGGCACGGGTCTCACAGCTTTACTTCCATTTTAATAGAAATGTATGAAGTTTTTGTTGTGTCCAGGAATAACTTAGGATACTGGTGTTTATTATGTGAGTCGACCAACGGGTCGACAAACGTTTATTTAATCACAGGTAAGCAAAATACAAACAGGCACGTAACTGACGCCATTTCGATCGGAACAACTCGAACAAAACAATAATGATTCCAAAACGACATAAAACGCATTACCCTTCCAAAAGATACAGGCCCCCACCATGACGTCACTGGGGCCAACACCTCCCTCACAAATCAAGACGATGGGGAGCCCGATGAGGTCTGGAGGACCTGCGTGACTCAATGTTGTCCACTGGACCAAGGGACCCAGTAAGGTTTGGGGAGGTGCTCCTCAACTGATCTTCCGTGGGATCTGGCAGTAGTGGCCTCTCAGTCACTCCTTGATCCTGGCCTAGTCCCGGAAGTCCCATAGCTTCTAGCTGAGTGGATGGTCCAACTGAGGAGCCCTGGTAGGTAGTCTAGAGTGTTCTCACTAGCTTGGTGTCCCCTCAAGCCCTGCAGTTGATCTACATGCCGCCTCCAGAAAGCTTTACCCACTTTAACCAAATAATTCAACCGACCAGTACGTCTGACAATTATCCCCACCTGCCATTTACTGTATTAGTGGCGGTAGTCCCTGGCTGCCACCCTTTCCCCGGGGTAAAAAAATCAATCTGGTGTATTTGTCTCCTGAGCAGCCTGACGTCGCTGGACTTTACTGCGAATATCTGGATATACCAAGTCAATTCGAGAATGAATATTACGACCCAAAAACAATTTAGCAGGACTTTCCCCTGTCAGAGCATGGGTCATTTAATGTTGCATCATGGGGTAGGTCTGGAGATGCTCATGGAGATCCCCCATAGAAAGATGACTGCATCGCAAGGAAGCCTTGAAAGCCCCCACCATGCGCTCTGCTTGATCATTGGTGGCAGCATGATTGGGGGACTGCATATAGTGATGGATACCCCGGCATTTCAAAAATGAAGCAAACTCCTGGCTACTGAATGCAGACCCATTGTCACTGACTAGGGAAAGTGGAAACCCATACCGTCCAAACAATGACTGAAGAAAATGAATTGTAGTAGCAGTGGTAATATCCTTGACCACATGAACCTCTGACCACTTTGAAAAAGCACAAGTGACCACAAGAAACATGTGATTGAGAAAAGGCCCTGCATGGTCCACATGAAGCCGTTGCCATGGTCCATCAGGCCACTCCCAGTGGTTGTTTCTGTTGGCAGGAGCCTCTTTGAGTTTCTGGAGACAGGCTGTGCAGTCTTGGGCAAACTTCTCAATGTCCTGATCAATACCATGCCAGTAAACAAAATTTCGGGCCAAGGACTTCATTTTCACCACCCCAAAATGCCCTTCATGAAGCTCGTGCAAAATGGCATTCTGGAACTGTTCCGGAATAACCACTCTGGTACCTCGCAAGATGCACCCCTCCTGTAAGCTAAATTCCACCTCCTTACCAGTCCAGGGATTTGGTAACTGTCTACCATAAAACAAGGCTTTGTACAGGCCTCACAAGGACTCATCTTTCTGTGTGCCCTTGGCAATCTCCACAGCTGTATCTTTCATTAGTTCTAATTGCTGGCAATTAGCCACATCCAGGGTGGACTGGTGCCCCTGCTTGACATTTTGTGGCACCAGTAAGGGTAGGCAGGATAACAAATCTGCATTGGTATGGGCTTCTGAATTCCTGTACTCAATATCAAAACTGAAGGCCTGCAAGAACAAAGCATACCTAAGCATCCGTGTAGCTGAAAGTACTGGAAGCCCCCTGTGAGGATGAAAGATTGAAACCAATGGTTTGTGGTCTGTCTGGAGGATAAATGTGCGGCCATGGACATACTGAAAAAAATACTTCCCTGCCCACACAATTCCCAGGGCTTCTTTATCAATTTGAGAATAATTTTGCTCTGTTGAAGTCAGAGTGCGACTTGCAAAAGCCAGAGGTCGTTCAGTACCATCCTCCAGATGGTGGCTCAAAACTGCTCCCAACCCCACAGGAGAGGCATCTGTAGCCAGTACCAGTGGCAGTGTCGCATCATAATGCATTAATACCCGGGGAGATGCAATCTCATTTTTGACAGCCCTGAAAGCATTCTCACAGCTTTTTGACCAAATGAAAGGAACATCTTTCTGAAGTAAATTGTGCAAAGATTTGGCCATAGTGGCCATGTTGTCTAAGAAGCGACCATTGTAATTAACCAACCCAAAAAAACTTTTTAACTCTGTAACTGAAGTTGGCGCTGGAGCATCAACAATTGCCTGAACCTTATCTTGGGTCTTGTGTAACCCCAATTTATCAATGCGATGCCCACAGTAGACAATGGAGTCCACAAAGAAAGTACATTTTTTCCTGTTAACTCTGAGACCATGCTGATCCAATTTGGTGAGCACTGCATCCAGTCTCTGGAGATGCTCCTTGTCCGAAGTCCCAGTGACTACAATGTCATCCAGAAAAACCTAAACCCCTTCCATGGGTCCCAGCAGCATTTAAATGCTACGCTGGCAGACTGCAGGGGCTGAACTGATCCCATAGTTCATGCATTTGTAGCAAAAAAGGCCCTGGTGTGTGTTGATTGTCAGAAGCTCCTGGTCCTGCTTATCCACAGTGTTGATCTACAATCCTTTACAATGTTGTAGAGGGATATGAAATCTGATCAGGATTCTATAGCACTTCAGCAAGATTTAGATGCAATAACTAATTGGTGCAAGACATGGCAACT
>JAUJYS010002616.1:0-14427 GCA_033995665.1 Melogona broelemanni | reverse complement strand
TAGTCACTTCGTGTTATGTTTTTGGTTAGGTAAGTCAGTTTCGCTACGCACCCCACTCGACACCGTATTTTCAGGTCGCTCTTGAACGTGTAACTTAGCCCAAAATTAATACTCTTGATTATTGACAACTTGTACCACTCGTTGTAGTTCAGTCGGTAGAAGGATAGGCTCGTTGTGCAGCGATCCCGGGTTCGATCCCCGGCTCAGCTCTCCTGTTGGGGTAGTCTAAGCGTTTTTTTGTTTTTTTTAAAACTGGGTACATGATCATGAAGGACGACATGTGGTGCACTTTCGGTTCGTGAACCGGCCTTGAATTCATGCCCGGGCACGCTTGACACTGAGGTTGAAGTGAGGAGGTAATGATAGGTGTGTTCGCTAGGTGGAAAAATGCTGCTCATTGGTGTCCCGCGTGCTCTGCGCCCCCGCACGGCCATCCAGCGGAACGGGGTAGGTGGAAGGTGGGACAGGGTTCGGTGAGCAGGCGCTCGTATTTCGGCGTCACCGTCGGCCGACCACATTGTCCCTCACCCCAAGTGTGAATGCGTCCATCAATCCTTAACCGTCGACACGCGAGCACAGCGCCACCTACAATAGATAGCTCCCGTGTCTCTCCAGTCTCTGGCCGGTTTCGCATTCCGGACACGCACTGGGTTGTAGCGAGGCGCGAGCGGCGATGGGTTCATTTGCATGCCGCGTGCGGAGAGACGCCAGGCGGCCGACTAAAATAGACCCGGATGAACGTGATAGTGGCGGGTGGTTGGGGGGAGGGGAACTTTGTGCGGGAGCTGTGGCATACGTGCCTAATAGATAAACCTTTGAAATTTTGCCGCCCAGTTGTTGCACTGCAAATTATAGTGGCTTCTGGTTTTTATAACTTTTTCCATTTAAAAATGGGATAGCATTTTTGCGGTTGTCTGGGCGGACGAGGCTACTTTGCGGATTATCTGTTAAGTTGAATAATCTGTTGGATTATCTGAATCCCTAATGGAAGCTCAGGGGTGCACTTATATATATAGCACTATTCAGGAAAAAATTTCTAAGTGTAATTTCATTTTTAAGTCACCTTGCAGAGAGAGTATTTCCGCGAAATCAAATCCACAATGCAATTTAATATTTCTATTTTTGTGACGTTCCATTTGTGCGCAACAACCTCAGGATAGTTATTTTGCCATTTTTTTCTCCTTCGAAACAATACCAAAATTCATTCTCGCAGGAATGCAGCAAAAACAGAATTCACGAAACTAGTCTTGAGAAAATATGCGGAAACATTCTTCGCTTGTTGTGTAGATGTGACGGGTCAGCTGAGCTTTGCAATGCCGCGCATGAATTTGATTTGCCTCACTGACCGCTTGCAACGCTTTTCAGTCGATCGGGAGGGAAATAAATTGTTTTGTTACTAAAATCGTACATGGTTTTTTTTTATAAACCTCACAACCGATTTTCGACATTCCTGTGCCCGAATTATTTGTTTACTGGAATTTCCATTTTGTACGCCTGAAGTCATGAACCACTTTTCAAAAGGTGAAGTTCATTAAAATTCCTCTGGCATGCGGCAGTACGCATTTTTCTGTGCGCATTCTACGCCATCTCGTTCCTATTTCTGAATTTAAAAAATGTCTAACGCTTTTGTGGTGATTCATAGAAAATACAAATTAAAACGCTGTAAGCCTGTCCGAGGACAGGCAGCACTTTCGCCGGCTTCATTCGAATATTACTACTATTATGACGTCACAGTGTGGCCTTTGCGTGACAAGTGGCGTTGCAGCTGCGCATTCAGGATTTTGTGCGCACAAAATGTCGTAAATGCTACAATTTCTTCGGATGCCGCATTTTCCCAATCATTGCCCCCTCCCTCAGAAAAATATAAAAATAAATTGATGTTGACATCTAAATATGCAATTGTCTCGTTTTGTCTGACAGATGACGTGTTCGAGGGTTCAGAGTCTGGCTTCGAAGACTTTGACCTTGACGAGGACTCGAACAACCTGTGCACGCAGTCGCAGACCAACATCAAGGACACGCTGGGCGAGTGGCACATCCCCTTCAAGGACTTGAAGATTGGGCGGCAGATGCGACGCGGGAGACGTCACGACATCTATCGGTAAGTTCAACCGATGCACTGACTTTTCCAATTGTGATCCTTCACCTTTATTTTCAATTTAAATCCAAGGCCTTAATCATCAAGGCATTACATGTAATGGAAGCAGCTAGGTTTTACCTGTCGCTCCATTAGGAAATTTTATGTCGTATTAATTAGAAGTTATTATTAAAATGGTTTTATTTCTTTGCAATTACGATAGCCATTCGAACGCAATTTCGTTGGAATGGCCAAACTATGACTAAAATAAACCTCAATTTCAATTTGTTCAGTTAAAAAGTTGAGCATGACTCAACTATAACCACGAGGCTATTATTCCCCGATGAACTTTCAGAAACGGCTACGGACAGAGCAACTTTGTAGGTAACCTGATAAAAATAAACGCGACACAATGGCGAACGCACGCGTCGCATAACAACAAACCAATCTTTGTTGTTGTTTGTATAATTACGATTAGTTTACCAAAGTTTTGTGTCTAGTTTGCGAGGCACCTTGGGCGTGAAAACACTGGTCAGGAGTCTCGCTGGTCCGTAACAAAGCTGTAACGAGAGTAGTTTGTATGCGCCGTATCCGGTTTGGATCGGACTGGCTGCGACTAACAGCGCCCCCTATGCTAATTTAATGTCCGATTGTTTGGGGTCGGTCTCGTACGCGCAACTAAGTCGCGGTGAATAAAACGTGCTGGTTAAAATTACCATTGTTGAACGATATAACAATATAGTTATACAAGTGCTTCAAAAAGCCCCATTTACGCTCAGGATCGTTGGTCTTGGTTTCCAAAAGCGAAACAAATCAAATGTTAAAAATTATTTGCATTGAGCGGAATTTTTATTCAAACGCTTCGGAGCGCTCTTGTGATTAACATATACAGCTATGTACCGCGTTATAGCGCTGAGTGTAAATCAGCGCCCCTGTTGAGAAGTATTTAAACTAAATTGTCATGTTTTTTATTTTTGGGTGTTCCTTTAGGGGTCGATGGCATGGCGAGGTGATGATTCACATCTTCCACATCAACAGTGAGCAGGAGACGTCGCAGTTCTGGAAGGAGGTGGCCTCCTTGAGTATGATCCGTCACGAGAATGTGGCCCTATTCATGGGCGTCTGCATAGACATGCCGCAGTTGGCAATTATCACTGGGTGAGTTGGCGGCCATTTTGTTTTTGTTTCGAACAGTGTTTTGTCATTAGCGGCCATTTTTTGTTTTAATGCCGAATAATTTTTTGTGATGATCGGTCATTTTATTTTTGTTTTATTCTAAACAAACAAGATTTTGCAATGGGCAGACATTTTGTTTTTGTAATGATTTTTTTTTGGATTGGCGGCCATTTTGTTTTTGTCCCGAACAAGATTTTGTGACGTGCGGGCCATTTGTTTTTGTCCAGAACAAAATTTTATGACGTGTTTATCTTAATAATTGTTTAAAAAAACACCCTTTGGTTATCTACTCGGTTTATTATTTGACAAAATTATAAATGTGCAAACAAATATGTTTATATGAATTTATCGTGTCTTTTCCCCCAGTGTACGTAAAGGCAGCTCGTTGTACGACCACGTCCATATCAAGTCTGACCGTCTGCCCTTGCCAGGAAAGGTGCACATCGCTCGCCAGGTGGCGCAGGTAAGCAGTCACAATATTCCAGCAAATTTTCATTGCCATCCATGTCATGGACAAAAGAGACAAATGACCTAGAGAATATGCATGCCTGCATTTATTAAAAATCGCGTTAGTGCTTGGAATGGGATTGTTTTAATCGAAAACTTAATCCCATAAACGTTTTTCCTTATTGGCATTTAACGACTTTTAGAAATATCATTTTGTGGAAACCTGGGGTGGAAGTGAAAATGGCGTAAACAAGAAAGAAATATTTCAGTTATATTTTGAGGAATTCAGATTGCGACAACAACCTGGATAGAAGTTGTCCTACCTCAGATCCATACCGTCCACCCCTCTCCCACCCCACCCCCACCCGTCACTCTTGACAACATGTCCGAACAGCATGACGATCGTCCCCGTGGGGGCGTTCACAAATAGATCAATGGCATTTTTATTTTTTCACTCATGAGCGTTTAGCGACACACTTAACTGTCAGGGCACTAACCTCGACTCAAATAAATCAATATCACTGGCGGAGACCACCACCACCATAATTGAGGTGAAAATTGATCGACATGATGACAATTTGACGTTGCAAAATAGGTTCATTGCGCCATAGCGATATTGTTCCTTGTAGCTTTCTCGCTAATTTTGTTTGCTTACGTGTAGCTTTGGCTCTGTGATTTCTGGCTCAATAAAAGTGGATGTGTCCAATACTTTTGCCGCCGATTAATGTCGGTGCAATTAAATCGTTAACAACACAAATGATTCAATTTAGCCATGAACGACAACTAGCTATTCTTCAAAATGCATATTTTTAAATTTATCTGCAGTCAGAAAAAAAAAAATATGTATGAATACTTTTTGATTCGCCCTCGTAATATAGCATGAATGTTGCGTAGCAATAAATATTCTGAAATGTTTCGAAAAATAAAATGTTTATTTTTGTATACGCTTTTGTATGCGACAAACTTAAAAAACCATAATGGTGTAAGTCCTATTTTCTTTTGATTGAGAAACGAGAGATTTTATTAGAATTACTCCTTAGACATTAAAACATTTATGCGTTTTAGATTAACTCGTCTCTTTAAGATTGAGTTCTATAAAATAGTCTACTTTGTCCAAAATTTTATTTTAATAGCTTGAGATGCGCTTATCTTATTTTTGCACTTACATGTAAACTAAAAAAATAATATATAAATAAATAATTGACTTAGACCATTATGGTTTTGAGCATCTCATATGTGTGTGCGTGTTAGGATATTTTCTCAGTTTTCCAATTCGTACGGAAAACGTGAATGTTGTACGAACCACAGGACGTGACCGGAATGACGACTGATGTCATGTTGTGTTTTCATTCGCAGGGCTTGAGTTACTTGCACGCCAAAGGCATCGTCCACCGCAAGCTCAATTCCAAAAATATCTTGTTAGAAACCAAAGTCAAAGTCTGTCTACTGGATCAAGGAATGGCGGAGAAGGACTACGATAGGTAAGAAGAGAAAATAATCCTCATCTATACTATAATTATGAAAATGGTGTGTGTGTGTGTCCGTCCGTGACCGGTTCACCACTACACGCTTCCTCACATTGGTCACAAAGATAAAAAATTCTGCCCCCCTTCGGGGCCTTCTTTTTTTTGTAACATTATAACATAACTGTCTTGAAAATTTATTTCATCAGGATAATATTCTGACAACAGTCAAAGATAGAAGGATTTGTCCGTCACATTTTTTTTCGATTTCTGGAAACTCATGTGTGTGTTTTTTTAATAGGGAGGATTACGGTTGCCTGGTCAAAGGTCACCTGGCCTACGTGTGCCCAGAGGTTATGCAGAGTTTGAGGGTGGAGCCGCCTAGGGTTGTCCCTACCGTTTCCTACACGAAGGCCTCGGACATCTTTGCTTTTGGGTGAGTGATTCGACAAATTATATAATTATTCTGTAAAGCGAAAAGAAAAAAATGGCCACCATGAATAATGTTTTACGGTAACAGATTTGCGCGCCATCTCTAGTGAAAAAGTTAAAACCAAAAATGTATTTTTCCTAACCTGACTTTCTTTACGAATATAAAGTAAAAGGAACGCCAACATATGACAATATTCGTATGGATAGAATACAAGACTTTTTTAAATCAACATTTTCAAACTTCATAAAAACATGAGGAAATCAAGTTAGTTAATTTCGTTAAGATTTCAATGACACAATGAAACAAAATGGCGACATTTTGGGTGCGCACGACTATTGGAGAAAAATATAGAGGCGTTTGCGAAAATCTTGCTGCGATTTTCCACGCACCCCAAATGTTACCCATTGTCATGGGTAATTTTGGACAATAAAATTGAGCTCATTGTGCAATCCAATGTGTTTTTACGGGCGTCGTCGCAATTATGTAATGGTTGTAATTAGAAATTGAAAGTGGGAAGAGTTGTTTGTGTTTGGTTTATCCGTGATCTAACTAGACTGTCTTTTTGTTTTTCGTTTGGCAGCACTGTCCTCTATGAACTGTTTGGCGAGCAATGGCCGTTTCAAGGTCAAAGCGCTCACAGCGTCATCTGGCAGGTCGCGAGTGGTCGCACGCAGACCCTAGCACCGCTCAAATGCTCCACGGCTATCAAGGTAAGACCCTCACCTACTTTAAAAAAAATTGTTTACTATTTCTTCTAGGACTTTGTTTCCCAAACTATGCAGTCTATGCTCCTTACGGCTCCTCGGCCACTCTTGCTAACAATAATAAAGAATAAAACGCCATTAATTTGTATGAAATTGGCCTCCGCAATTCAAATTAGTTATCTCTAATTGGCTTCGCCATTGAAATTGGTTCTAAAAAGGGCTCCTCGAGACAAAAGTCTGGGAAACACTGTTTTAGGACTAGGACATTGCCACCACAATTGAATTGTTTACAAACAAAATATTATACTGTGGTTCTATATGCGCCTGAATTTATGACTGCATAATATGGGAAAACTATGACTAATGACATAAAGGCTTGATACGATAACAAAGCTCTTTAGAAATTATATATTTGTTTACATCAATAAAACAATTTACAACCAGCAATTGAAAGCAATTAAAGTTGCAGCAGTATGCTTAACCATTTAGGCCATTTATTGCCTGCGTTTTCTACAAGTGTTGCCGTCTTAGATCCTAAATGGTTAAGGGTACAATTTTATTTCTGTCTTTTACTGACTGAAAGGTTTTAAAGCTTCTAGGCTTAATCTAACTGACTTTTTCAGTTGAGGCCAGAAGCTGATAGCGTTGCTGATAAACTGTTTTTGGTAGCAATTAAAAAAAATCACTTATGAAAGCTTTAGGGTTCATGACAAAATCCCTAATTAAAACTTTTCCCGTTGTTGCGTTTGCGAAGGAAAAAAAAAAATCTGCCGATATTTTAAGAAGTGAAATTTTTTAAACAGTTCTTTAAGATCTTTTAAAGGGAGACGACCTGGTAATTAGCATATCCTAGGTTTGTTACCTAGGTAGGGATCTCGAACATCCATTCCGATGGAAGGGACACGTAGATATTTCTCTCGCTCGAAATGTAGTCCGGGTTCTCGACTGTGAATCGAATCCGCGATAAACCACTAGGCCAAACGGCACCACGAGATTATGATTCAGGCGGCATTTTCTAATTGTGCCGTTTAAAGCCATATGACCTAACGTGCACCTTATTGAAGAGCGAGTTGGCTTCCAAGTTTGACATTTCGAATTCAGGATCACGCCGTTTAAATGCGAGTCAACATGTGGCTTGCGCTTTCATGCGGAAAATTGTCCATCAGCATATTGGATTCGCCTCGTAATAATAATTATACGGCACCATCCGCGCATGCGCCATAATACGCGTCTACCGTGACGTTCTGAGATTGATGAACACGTGCGGGGGTTAACTATACCTTGTTATTACCTGCAACTCGCCGCCGACATGACCGGCAGGTGGACATTATAAGGTCTAGCGGGAGATTGAGAACAGGGATAATTGTGGCGTTGGGGAGAGAATAAGAGGGGAAAACAGGGAGCAAAAAATGTATGGAGTCAGCCAAATGGTTAAACCGCAAAATAATGTTTAAATTTGAGGCACCTTCAATAATAATACATCTCGCTATCATAGCTAAGATAGATTGGTACAGTTGCCATGTTGGATTTCGATAAGTCTTCTGCTTGCTGAGGATTGTTCATTAAATAATGAACAAAGCTCTTTTTGAACGAGCTCGGTGATTTGAGCTTCTGGTTTGACTGTATTTTCAATAAGGTGTTGATAGGTTCAGTCATTTTTCAGTGATTGTATATTTGAACTGCTCGCCACCTAGTGACCAAGCACAGCGTCCACGTAGACAAGCAAATCCCATCTGCGCTCGCGCAAACGTTTTGTCAGTAGATGCTCAACAAGAACACCATTTTTTCAAAGTTATTCGACTGGGGCACAAATATATTTTTTTGTTTATCGAAATAGTTGAAGCTCTACACAGAGTACTTTACTAAAAAAAAACTGTATAGACGGCAATGGTCCATTTTTCCTACCCCCAATTTGCCCCCAATTTACCCCCGTCGCCGCTGACATCATTAATCGTCCCAGACACGGTCGGGGGGGACCAACCAAGAGTTGGCCGCGTAATGCACCTGCCGTATGCCAAACCCGGCGATTCACGCGCCACCTATTGGCATGGTCGGGCATTAGACACAAAGGGGGCCACGCAGTCTTTAGACTTATAGGTAGTATTAGGTAGGAACGGAACGGAAAAGTTCCATTCCTAGGAACTGGTTCCTATTTTTTAGGAACTGGTTCCTATTTTTTAGGAACTTCTGCCTAGCTTCCTTTTAATTTTTGAGGAACTGGAACGGGAACTGTTTTTTTTCTTCAGGAAATGAAACGGGGGTTTCTTTTCGGTGTCCAGCGTTCCTTTTGGCATGACCTTCCATTTTTTACGAAAGCTTTGGGTCTGTGACCGCAAATCTACATTCGTCCTGTAGATTAGTTCCCAAAAATGTTTTATTAAAATTTTTTAAACGAAGGAACGGAAAAGGAACGGATTCCTTTTGAAAAGGAAGTTAGGAACGCCTAGGTTCATTTTAATATTTGAGGAACTATAACTGGAACTGGTTCCTTTTCAAAAACGAACGAACCCAACAATGGTCTTAAGACTTGTCTGGCCGGGTCGCGTGGCAGACGGTGAAGTAAGGGGGAGGGAGGAGGGAGGGAGGGGGTGGGGGTGATGAGGATAACGCTCGGTGCACATTGCCTACAGGAGCGAGACTGATGTATTCGTGCCATTCGCGAACCGCTGCCTTCCACTCCCCCCCCATACATGCCCATCTATTTTCTACCCTTTGATAAACCGGCACCAAAGAAACCAACATGGGTTCGGCCACCTTTTCTGCACGTGTCATTTTGATGGTCACATGCCAGCTTTTAGCGCCATCTAGTGGTAAAACGCGGGGCAATAAGGTAGAGAGGTGAAGAGGTGAAATACTCGTGATGAATTCGACGTATTTGCGTCACTTTTGCTCAATGGTTAGCTGTCTATGGCTTTACAATGAAAATTTCACTGTATGGCTTTACAGTTTACTAGTTTAATAAAAAATATCATGGTTTTAAAAATCAATTCTCGTTGCAGCCAAAAATAGACTAGAATTTCTGCTACTTTTTCGAACAAAATAAACAATTTTGTTTAGGGCTATTCTTCAATTGTAATACTTGTAATTTTGCTGCCGTTATTAGAACGGGCTTTTTACAAGACTGCTCGTGCCAATGTGTAAGCGTACGCGCGGTATTTCGTTTTCCAAACCCGTATTGTCACCAATTCTGACCGCTTCAATGCCCTTACAAAACACACAATCGCGACAACGCCAATACCAAAATACACAATCCAATGATATATCACGTTGGTCCCGTAACATTTTCTTGAGAAGTAGCCTAGGGGAACAGCGATTGAGGGGGGATGGGGGCGTTACTAAGGGGTTGGGAGGGCGAAAGTAGGAATGAAATAAATGTAAGGGGGGATGGACAAGACTTGGGGAAGATAGGGGGAAGATTCAGGGGATCATTTGAAAGGAACCTGGGTGCAGCCATTGCATTCCTGGAGCAATTTCTAAGACGTGAATAGATGGTCGTTAACCCTAGCTTATCCACGTCTCCCGGAACTTGGGTTCGTCTGGCGACAAAGATTTCCAGGTGTATTCGTATTAAACCATTTTTTTTTTCAAAGAAGTCGGCAATATTTTTTTGTGGATCTTCGACGATATTTGCTGAATCCGCAGTTTTATCGTATTTGCATGCATTGGCTCCGCTAACAGAAAACTTCATGGGAATTAGAATGGGAAACATTCCTTCGAAATATTTCGAGCGAACGCTATATTTCACTCTAACCGCGCACCTTCCTTTTATTAGAAATGGGAGTTAGGTTGTAGGATGCGTGACCGCCCGTTGCCAGATTTCAGTTAAACGATTTCTAGCCAGGTATCAAGCCTAGGATAGGCAAATATCATCGTGGGCGTCCCCTGAATGGGATTGCTACAGAAACGGCTCAAATTCGCTTTAAATGTTATTTGCAGTAATATTCCAATTTCTATTTTGAAATATGGTCATGGACATATTTGAGCCGTATTTTAATTTCTTTATTATGTTTCCCCTACTTAATTATTTTGTCATATTATATGTTAATAATTTAAATTTCACAAGTTTAATAATTATTTTTCTTTGCTTACAGAGTCTAATTTCCGAATGCTGGTCCACTGATATAAGCGTTCGACCCTCCTTTCATCATATCCTAAGGATACTCCAGCAAAACGTAAGTGTTATTTTCTTTTTAAATCACCGTAGTGCTAATGACTACAGGATAACTACCCTCGTGTCGCTATGGCGACATGTGAGGGGCAGGGAAGGGAAGGAAGTGGAATGGCAGCTGGTATAGCCACGCTGCCGGGGATCCACCCCTAAGCTCTGGTCTCCCTAATGGAAGCTCAGGGGTGAGGCCAGTACCCCAGGCTCGTCGAATAAAAGAGAGCCTGCTTGGGGAATGGAACCCGGGACCGTCCGCTCCGTAGGATATTACCATCCCCACTGAGCCATTATAAATTTATTTGGCAGATATATTTTTGTAAACGTGAATGTAACTATAAGAACTAATAAATTTTGTGTTTCCCCACAGGTTCTCTTGCATAGGAGGCACAGCACTTCAGAGCCCGACAATCTGAACCGCATCGGCTTCAATCGTGGACTCCTCCCCTGTTAGATACAACAGGCTGGAGCGAAGAACACGCAAAAAAGGCGGGAAAAATGAATCCCAATATTCCACACCACAAACAAGTTCTAGCGTGTGTGGGACACTCGACACCAAAGACGTGTTATCCTGTTTTTTAAAACATTTCGTTAGCGGATATCCGCCTGCATTTGCGGATACAGATACGGCTACAGCAGATACAGCTTAGAAAACCAAAGAATGCACTTCTTCACCTGAAGATCGAATGTCCTCAAGCTTTCCCGTTTTTCAAGATGGCGACCGGTCTTCCAATTTCGAAGAGAAGAGACACCCACCAAAAATAATAAACGATTTGGTAAATATATTGACTTTCCGTATTGCAAATGTGTTGAATCCGATCAACTATTAAGTCACCATTGAACCGTGACAACTTGCGGCAAATGGTGGCAATGCTTGATTGCTTTTAGCAATAGTGAAAATATTTCTTCCAATCCAGCTTGTAATAATTTGAAATATTTTTGTTGGAAACAAATTGGCCAATTGGTAAAGTGTCCGAGAATATTACCAAAAATGTTCTCTAGAGAAATGTTATACAAGCCGATTTGAGACAAATGATGACATGTGCATTTGTATAACTATGGGCATAATTTATGATGGGCGATAGTAAAATATTATCGATAGTGTCGCTAGTTTTTAACCAACGAGGATGAACTTTTAGCTTGTGGTCAGTTTGCAATGTGCCTTAATTCGACCAGTTATTTTTCTCCAAAAATGACGTGCAACTTTGAGCCTTTTTCTAAATGCATTATTTTACTAGTTTTTGCTATCACGATAGTTAAATTAATGGGCTATTATTTTCTAAACCTATATTATCGTTTATTAAGTCTATTTTGTAATTGGAATCGGCTTTATACTTTTTTTGGGAGAAGATAAGGAATTTATTTATTTT
This sequence comes from Melogona broelemanni, assembly GCA_033995665.1. NCBI lineage: Eukaryota > Metazoa > Arthropoda > Diplopoda > Chordeumatida > Chordeumatidae > Melogona > Melogona broelemanni. Next base: position 2,595 of record JAUJYS010002616.1, on the reverse strand, counting down.
TTTCAAAATTTATTTGTTCTGTCAATTACAATTGAAATAAAAAGATCTGATAGCTTTCGGTGATTTTTAAACTATTGACGTAATTATCGATTTTTTTTACTATCGCCCATCACTACTAGCAACGTTAACAGTATCGAGAAAACGATCATGCAATGAAACAGTTTATCAAAATGCAAAATACGTTTCGAAAGAAATATGTAAAATGACGATTATCGGAAACTCGTAATTTAAATAGATTTGAACGAGAGCAATTGTGAACACCATTGTCATTCTGATGCGTAATCATGTTCGTTACACACGTTAAGCTAAGTGTTATCCCGACCATATTCAAGTGTTGTACATTCATTCGAATTAGTAACAACGGCTCCGTCTCGGTATATCTACACTTGTATATAGCTATCTATGTAATTAATGTAAATTTGTCGATAGCCAGAAGGATGGACAGAATTTTTATTTACTAAAGAACGGATTTCATGCGCCTTAAGCATGCTCCACAAACTTAAAACATTCCACCCAAATATTTAATTTTTATCGAAATAATTTCTCATTTTCTGGTGCATGACTCTGCATCCAATACAGATGCATGCTCGAGCACAAAAAATTGAATTTCCTAAAATTCAATCATGGCGGCTTTTTGTTCTTATGGTCAATGACATCTCTTAATTTTAGTTGTAATACTATGACGGCTTCTGAGACATTAAAAAAATCCTAAAGTTATGGTTCCTGACTTTTACAAAATTAAATAATAAGTTTGATCAGAGAACGAATGACACAGCGTAGAATTTTTTTAAAATTTATGTGTCAGTTTCGGATTAAAAATAAATTTGCAATTTATTTATAAAAAAATAATCAAATCAAAATTGGCAACGTATTCGCCAGACAATGCACAAACCTTTACGCTTAATAGTTACGTGTTGCTATATTTTAGCAATTCCCCCCCCCCACAAAATAATTTAAAAATATTTTTGGTTGAATTTTTGCATAGCATTACTAGTAGGTTTTTCGGCCTACGGTTGTGTGGGTTTCGTTGATTGACCTTGACTTGATTGACCTTCGGCAACCAGCTATTCAGCCGACACCACTACCATATCTTATTACCTTCTTAACTTTGAATTCCAGTATTTAATACGATATTCATATTCGATGTGGTTTTAATTTCATTTCGTTGACATTTGAGTGTAATTGTAGAATTTGCTTTTTTAACGTAAGCACCAATGGTGCAAAAATGTGAGTTTTTAATTTAGTTTAAATTTTGTGTGTTCGGTATTTAGAATTATAAATTTTCCGCGTTGATGAATAAGAAGACATTAATCTTTAAATCGTCTTGTTCTCCTGGTGATGATTTTATAGAAGAAAAAAATGTGTATTTCGTCCATAAAATGTTTCCAAAGTCAATGCGTTAGGTTAAATCCAGAATTATACAAACAGTTTGTATTTATTGCTTTGATAATTTTCCAAACTCTTATTGTCAATAGACAATTTTGTTTCAAATGTTATTTTCTTTAATTTTCTCTTAAGTTCACCTTTCATTTTAAGTTATTTTTGTTTAGAATGAATAATTTAGTAATTAAATTTTTGATGTGACGCCATTAAAAACCCCAGACTTTTAGTGTTTTCTATTTTTAATCTGCCCCACCAAGTTCAAATCCCTGCTACCTCAGTGGCATTTTTATTAAGTGTGTTTAATAGTTTCTACTTATACATGTGGTTTCACCTAAGATTTGTATACTATCGAATATTTCACTTGATTTATCCATTTCATTTGACTGTATTTAAATTATGTACGCACATTGCATTCTCAGATTTTTCAACCAATAATTTTTTCATCAATTTTGGTAGAATTAAGTTGACCCAATTTATTAAATTCGAAACCAACTTTGTAATTTCTCTAATGAATCGAGCTCTAAAACAAAATACTTGAAAACTAAGAAAAATATTATTTGATATAATTTTAGTGTTATTTATGAAATATTTTGTCAGCCTACAGCTTCTCTACCATCAAGCCGCCCATCATGCCAAAGATTCCCCTATGAAATTTGATAAATGTGTTCCATTTTACATATCATTCCATCATTTTTACCGTTTTGGGCAAATGGTATCCGAGGCTGTGTTACAGATAGCCCCATCCTATACGTACATCAATCATCAAATATTATTTATTATGTTACTTTTTGTATTGGAAAAAAGTACAACGTAATTTATTTCCCTGTGTGTTCACATGTTCAGAAATTTTTTCAATTACGTGTACATGTCCGGTGGAGAATTTTTCCCAGTTGTACATAAAATGTATGTTTTTATTAAATTTAATGGTTTCATTACATTTCTTTGATCGTGGATGAGTAGCGCCATCTATTAGAGTTCGTGAAAGACTGTCTGATTGAGAGATTGTGAACCAGAGCCATCTAATGAGCGATTGAGGAAACGAATATTGCAATCGTTTGTGCGACTAACTGGATACAATAATGAATGGCAGTTCCTGAATCTAGCCGAATCTCGATTTCAGGCTGTTAATATAAATACACTAGCTTTAAGTCCGGCTTCGCCCGGTTGTGTATTGCGCCATGCGTACCTTCTGTCTTTTGTTGAATTATTTTT
>JAUJYS010002615.1:0-14429 GCA_033995665.1 Melogona broelemanni | reverse complement strand
GATCCCCGCCATTGGCCCCCCTAAAAGGGGCTGCTTGCGGGTATATATTGTAATTGTAATTGTAATTGCAACTGGATGCGATGAGGCGGTCTCGGGTTCAAATTCTCGATTCTCGTCTATTCAAACCCTGATGCTGGTGAAACTGTACCCCTCAGACATTGCCATCGCCACCTTGGCCAAAGCCATCGTACATAATATTTTAAGAAATAATTAAAAAATTATTTGAATCATTAAAAAAGACACACAAATGAAGCTAATGCGCCCTGATTTCCTCAAAAACTTACAAATACCCAAAAAGTCAACTTTGAAAAAAGTTAAATCTCACTATTACGATTAGGAAAAACAAAACACATACGGACGTCAAATCGTTAAAAAGACGATCGTGCAACTTTTTCACCATTCACAGCATCATTTACAATTACCCGGCTTTATAATTATTCAAAACAAAGCCAACTTCTCAGAATTAGCAGACAAAGATCTTATAATGGAACCCATCTACTACGAAGAAACGTTAAAATGCGGGTGCAATAATTCTACGACCTGACGAAACTCCACTGAGTAACTTGGTAACATAATCGAGCGCATGAACTCTCAAGTTTGACGACGAGGGGGGTGAGTAACTAAAGCGAAACTTGGAGGGGGTAAAGCCGAACTAGCAATATGCCAGGACATATCCTGGATAGGCCGAGGGGGCCATCTAGTTCTTTTCTACAACAGCCCCCCAGCTTGTCAAAACAACATATGTGATCATTTCAGCCAGACTTTCAAGAGCGAAGTAGCAGAAGCAAAAAAAAAAAAATAAAAAACAGAACTGAGGGACATTTATAAATTTCTATTTCAAGTCGTAAACTGCAAAAATACACGCACCAGACATAGCTTGCCTCGAGCTAAAAATGTGTGTTAATTTGTTTGCCTGGATACCAGGATTACAACTACAAACGTTGACCTTGACAAACGTGAAAGAGTGAAAAGTCTTTGCCTCGATATTTTATTACCCCCGAATCCGATTAACACAGTCGCTTAAAAAATGTCACCATTTTTATTTATTTTTCCTTCGAATGAAATAAAGCATTTACTGTTGAAGAGAAAGTACATTTTTTGGTTGGTGACATCTCTCACCCTAGATACTAAACTAGATTTGACATCGATAAAATGTCAAATCGAATAAAGGAATAAAAAAGTGATTTCCTGTAATTTATTTACATGCGCTTTTAAGATTTCATAGTTATGTTAGTTCAACGAACTATCACATTTTAGTATTTGTAAGTCGAGTTGAATGTCGAGATAATAACAAATAAATTGTATGTAGTACTGTAACTGATGAATTAAATTGCCCCACTATCTGGTATTTAAATTAATAAAAATACTCTTACTCCAAACAATCGAGACAACACGAGACTAATGGGCTCCAAACAATTGCAACTCAATGCTGGAAGCTTCAGCAACTCAATGATCGAAGATAAAAAACTCAACAAAATTCTGCTCATCATGCATTCCGCAACCGACGCAACAACCTGTCAAAGAGTCCTAAAAAAAACTTGAACCACATCTTCCCGACACTGGCACCGATTTACAGCCCACTGTGCCAGTGAGCTTCGGGGATGCATGTACACCCCATACACAACAACACCAACAAACAAAAAAAACTCCATTAATAAATTAAGGAATTCATCTCGTATCGTCGGACGTCAAACGTGCTTCGGAACGTGCACGCTGGCTTTCGAATGTGCAGCCGAAGCGATATCGAATGAGGCGACGCTAGAACACGCGCTATCCACGAACAACCAATCGAAAACGAGAGTCAGTGTAGGGTTCGTTCCTTTCAAAAAGGAACGCCGTTCCAGTTCCAGTTGCTACAGAAATTGAAAGGAACCCGTTCCAGTTCCAGTTCCTACAGACATTGAAAGTAACCTAACCGTTCCTAGTACCTTTTCAAAAGGAACCTGGAACTTTCCGTTCTTTCAATGCCTTTGCAACGTTGTGTCGTCGTCATCAAGCCAGTAATAGGCTAGAAATTAGACCGTAGAACTACATCTTAAGCTTTATTCATCCGCAGAATACGAGTTTTTTCATTTTATGTTCTTTCAATTAAAAAAATATAAATATAAAAACAAAAAAATCCCTCTCTGAACGGATGAAAATATCTAAAATTCCAATAGTCAATCAGTTTTTGCCACCAGTGAGCATTGAATACGATCGTAATCATTAAAAACATATTTATTTTAATTTAAATTTTTATTCCGGACAACTGTAGTGAATAGCACTACAGGAGGTTTAATGGTTTTGATGATAAGAGGTGTAGTATTATAATGTTCAAATAGTAATTATTAAAATGTTCTGCCCAAAGTAAAAGAAACGCCAGTTTCAGTTTCTGAAAAATATGGAACGAAACCGTTTCAAGCGTTCCTTCCTAGGAAAAACGACCTAGGAGTTTCAAAGTTCCTCAGAAAAAGCAACTCGTTCCTAGGAACGGAACTTTTCCGTTCCGTTTCTACCCAACAGTGCCGAGAGGAGCCAGAGGGGGGAAAAGGGGAGAGGAAATATGGCGAACGCCTCCTCGTCGGACGGAGAGAGAGAGAGAGAGAGAGCTTCCCTGGGAATGGTTACCGGGGCAACGAGTAAAACTTGACAAGAGAGATCTGGCGCGGGTCGCCATGACACCGGGCGCTCATTCTTCTGCACATTTCTACACGTTCATCTCCCAATACACACACGTAAGCACACACAACACGCGATTTACTCAAACTGTGAACGCATTCGTGATCGGGAAATGTCAACAACAATGTAAGATCAAGGCGGGAAGCGAGTGAAAGTACGGTCGATTCATTCAAAACTTCTTTTCAAGTGTTGTAATTACAATTGTTGTACGACGCTGTTTTGGGTCACCCTGTACTGTTGTAGACGAGTTTTTACTTTGACAGCGGTTTCTAAACTGTGAGCATCCCACTGAAACAGGACAATAAACCATTCTTTAGGGACCGATACTTCAGTTGGTTAGGTGGCTGATTGGCTCATCATAACGCTGTCATGGATTCAGCACAGAACCAGATTATGTTCGGAGGTCTGGACTCGAATCCCGGTCGGGAAAAAAGCAATTTATCATAAAAATAATCATAAAAATAAAATTAATCATAAAATTAGAAATATAACAGATTCACATGGTCACCCAAAATGAGATTCGAGGATATTCCTCGATTGCAACAGGGGAATGAACATTAAATAAAAAAAAATAGATTAGCTTCGTAAACTGGTCATTTGACTCCCACCATAGGCACTCCTCCGGGCTGCTTGTGGGTAGAGATAGTAATTGCAATTGTACAGTACTCTCAATAACTCGGCGAAAATTGGTATAAAAAATGTGTCTTGTATAATTGCAAATTTAAGAATTACTAAAATTGAATAACATTTGAAAATGTGAACAAAATGAATAAAATATTTGTAAGCTACAATAAAAATTATGCAGGCGGGTTGATCAAAATGACGACTGGCAACGTTAAAAAAGTTGGGGCACTGTTGTGAAATTTCTATAACTTGACTAGGAACTGCTCGATGAACATCATCTCGTGTTGGCAAACAGTGCGCATATGACGATAATGGAAGGGGAGTGGGCACGACAAATTTCACCTGTCATTTTGTTGGGGGGGGGAAATGTAATTTTTTTGGTAGAGTACAAATCCGTAATCGCTGCTGAGAGAGAGGGATGAAAAAAGAAACACTGAATTGAAGAGTGCCTCGCTTCCCGAGACCCACCCAACCCAATAAACGTGAATATGATGAAAGTTTATCCTAAACCCATTTCTGCATTGAACGAATCCGGAAAAAACATTGTGTCGGAACAAAGGATACTTTTTTTAGCAACTGATCTCAACTAGTAAATAGTATCTAAAAAATATAAATATTGGCTCCCCCGCGAAATAGTATTAAAAACTAACAATTTTTTTATTTATTCCGTTATACAATGGTACCAGGAGGATACATAGTTCCATCTATTCGTGCACCTACACTGTATAATGGCACGCGAGCGACAGCAATCGCGAAATCGTATGTAAATAACTTATTCGATTTTTCTCCTCTTTTACAGTTGCCAGTTTGTTGTTGGCGCCTGAGGAGGGAGGGGGGGGATCTCGGATGACTAATTTTCTATCAAAGGCGCTCGCGAATATTTATAAACGACACTCAGGTGCATTTTATAAAAGCGTGCTCAACAGAATTGTGCGCCGCGCAAGCAAGAAAAATATATTATGCGAGGAGGAGGGAGAGAAGAAACCCCATTGGGTAAACAATCTTTTCCGCGCGAAAAATTCATTAACTTTTTTTTCTCTCGTCGCGACAACGACCATCTCACTATTTTTAGCAAACACACACGCATCGCTAAATGCATAGAGCCCAGAATTGCAAAGACGAATTGCGTCATAAGTTAGGGATTCGGCTGTGGGTCAGATGACTACGCACCAATGCCTGTACCGAGTGCAACCCTGCCAATCACTTGTTTTGAAATTGGAGATCCAATTTTGCCGAAAACAACAACAGTGCGAAGGGTCAATTGTCGCAGTTCGCCTCGTATTAGGAACAACAAACAACAACGAGGTTAGTGACATCCGAGTACTATTACAATATTTGGGTGGGCACCATCCAAATTTGAACCAAATGAATCTACGATGCCAAAAATTGGACTTTGATAAAAACGTACAATGGATGCGCGAACTTTGATTTTTAAAACCATTACCATACAGACACGAAGTGCACATAATCTTATGTGATGATATCCACTATAGCGATCAGGAATAATTAAAAAAAAAATATATCAACCGCCATAAGGCGATTAAAAAATATACAACACGATCCGTATCTTATAATTAAAAATAAACAACACTCAGAAATTTCTAATCGAGATTATATTTTAATTTTCTCAAGAATTCAATCATTAATTTAACAATGCCTCGTAATACTGGATATAAATAACCACACGCGTGCGTAATAAAACTTTTGAACAGCCGACTACATGACATTACTTAGATCATCCCCGCTCTGACATATTATTTCAGCCGTTGCGACTGGTGTGGGCGAATTAAAAAAAAAAAAGACCCTCGCAGATCATTGCCTTTGAGCATTTCCACAAAAAGGGTGAAAACATCCCAACTCAACGCACCACACGAAATCAAGTTTCGCATGCATAAAACTACATCTTCCCCTCGCAAAATATAACCCAAGATATACAGAACATCGCAGAGAGCCCATCAAAAGTAAATATAACGTGCGTGGCGCCGCCCACCGTAATTATTTTGCTCTAAGGATTCTCGAATGCGTCTCACGGTTCCACGGAGTTTACGGATAAATATTTGCTCCAACTATGGCGGGGCGCCATATTTACTTTTGATGATGACCCGTCGGTGGAAGGGAGGGGGGGTAGTATATAATATTTACATGTGCCATGGGGGCGTTCCGATATTAGCTTCCGAACCAGGACGAACTCATGGCACCGAAAAAGGAGGCGGACGCCGATTTGGCAACGCCCGAAGGCGGCGGAGTGGAACTCCTCTGCGGACTAGAGCTTCGGGCCTTCTCCGACTTCCTCGAAGCATTCTGCAACGGAATGTAGTGAAATGGGAGTGATTATTTATCTCCAATTGGGGGTCGTTCATTAATTCGGGTTTTTAATCCAGTTCGGCCTATGTGCAGCCAACTATTGACATAGCCTTTTGACAGACAGAACGCCTTTTAGTAAGCTTAATTTTAAATTAAAAATTAATTTTATTAAAAATATTTCGCTTAAATCTGTCCTATCGCATGAAAAAGCGTTCCACTAAAAAATGAATATGTCGCAAGAATCTAATAATAAACCACAACGTTCAACCATATTACGTTTCACTCGAACCCTATTCGCATTTTTTTTACAAATGACGCATTTTTGTACAAACGTTTACGTTTCTGTTACATGTACCGGTGTACGTTAAATGTCTGTAAACTGGAATCGCAAATTTACGATGTGTTTTTAGGGTGCTAGGGCTCCGGGGTCGATTCTTGTCTGCGCAGATCAATTTTGAAGCGAAATTGTAATTGTCAGATCAGTTCAATCAAACTTGAAATTTAATCAAACATTGTGCGCGCGCAAAACCGTTTAAAAAATTGTACAATCTAGACATGGTTCCAAGTTATTCGCTTAGCTCTACGAGTCAAAAGACCACATTTGAATCCTTTCCCGAGTTTAGGCTTCGCCCAACACATGTGACGTAGGCAACAATACCAAATGGGATAAATAAATAGGTAATGGCGAAGGTCCTACCTGCTGCTTGACATTCCGGGCGATGGCCGACTGCTCGTCCCGCTTTCCGTAGGTGGACGTGCTGAGCGGTAGAAGGGTGAATCGGGCCCGGCTGCCGGTGGACAAGCACAGGATGTTGTGCTGCTCTTGGTGGGCCAGGGTGGCCGCGCGACCGGCGCCGTACAGGAGCGACAGGTCAGACCTGGTGACTGGTCCCAATAGAGCCTGGCGATATAAGAACAAGTGGCGTCAAATTTCATGGTTCGAAATAATTAAGTCACCATTAACTAGATTACTGGATAGTTTATGCAGGCAGGTCCACTCGCCGACAAAGAATGAGGGCCCATTAAAAAAAAATGATATCATCTTAATTGCTATTAATTTCTAAATCATATTTTTTTTGTTCAAATGCTATAGCCATTTTTTTTAAATCGATATCATTCTACAATTAGTATAAATTTTAGCCTCCCAATTTTCAATCTTTACTGGTTTACAAAGCAAATTTCAATAATTTAAAAAAATATATATTCAGGGTCAACAACTTAAAGTTGTTGTTTTTGGACCCTGAATATATTTTTTTTCTTGGGGAATAATAAATATTCAATTTAATAATAAGAATATACATAATAATAATATAAATATATAATATAAATAAATAAAAAATAAATAATAAACAATATTAATAATAAGAATAGAAAAAAAAAGATTATTGTTCGTAAAATGAATAAAAACAAAGCAGGTGATTAGCCCAAGCAAACTTTTGATGATTGTTTACATTTCAAATTCGCACATTTACAATTTAAATACGTTATTTTACAATCGGTGGCACGGTGAACAACTTGGCAATTTAAACCCCAATCACTCACCATCGATCGCTGAATACATCGCTTCAGGTGGTTGTTCACGTGTGGCATAAAAACGTCCAAATCGAAAGGATCCACTAAACCCTCCAGTTGGTCACACACGGTCTGAATCCGATCGTCGAGAGTCTTGAAGATAAATACAATTTTCCAATAAATAAAAGCAGGCAATTCGATAAACAATAAAAGTTTGAACAACACTGAACGGTGGCACTTTACAATCATTGCAGCCCAGGCGATAGTGCGACCACCGCAAAATGAAACAGTCCTGGGTTCGATTCCCGGCTCGGGCTCTGGTTTATTCGACCCGGGGTACCGGTGAACATGTGCCCCTCCATATAATGGTCAAGCTATATAATCACCTACAGTTTTATTTCACTATAGTGACGATACACACGATATTGCTACCAGATAAATGAAATGAAAATTTAAATATTTGGTCAAATGATCGAACCTTGTTTCCTTTGGGTGTGACTAGCCCGCTAACAAACCGAACATCAAACAAGAGCTGCAAGCAAACTTTTTGCGACATAGGAAACTCCTGTTTCCGTATCCTGGTAAGGTGCGCCTCGTAAACCGTCAGTACCGTGAACAGCAACTCGGCATGAATGTCCTCAAGAACCAATCTACGAATAAAATATAATTGTAATCGCACGTAGAAACTAACAATGAATCACCCAATTTTAGCAGCATCTTTACAGACAGAGCCATTTTATATTTTCATTGGTCTCACATTTACACTAAAATGCATTTTATATTTGCGCGATCCAATTTTATTGACCTTGGTAATAGGTGACCGCCGATTTTATTGATCTCTATGCAGACGAAATACAAGAGGGTCTCCAGTTGCCAAGTTGCCTTCATGGGAACCGAAATGGAGGAGTTGACCGTCGCCCCGTCTTCGCTCTCCTCTTGAATCTCAACAGTTTCCCATTGCTGAAAAAACATATTTTTTAATCAGCACATCAGCTCTAGTCATTTGTCGCAACCATAAACTCGTGTCGACAACAGCAGACAGTTTTAACTTACAGGTATATGTTTGAAGATATCTGAAGAATGACTCGGTACCAAGCCTTGCGCCCTGGCTTTGATGTCACCGTACAGAGACGTTTTCCAAACGCTGCAACATAAAAACAGAAATGAAATCCTCGGAACGGAGTACGATGAAAATGACATCAATTAATAGTAACATTTTCTAATGAGTTAATTCCAATGCAATGCAATGGATGCAAATTTTGTGTAAATCCAAATTACGTACTTTAGGAAATTGAGATTAGTGTCAAGAAGCTTGGCTTTCGCAGATTGCCAATTTGGGTCGTCACTGACCTAAAAAAGAAACGGGTATACATTTTTAGACCAATGAATAATATTTTCCGAATGTTCGACGAATTTCATGGAACCAATGGTGGTTATTACTTTGGGCGTTAAATATTTTGGCGGCGCTGTTCCCTGAATGGAATGGCGTCGGCCGTTCGTCTTGTCGTTGGGTCTCGCAATGTGAAACGAAACTCCTTTCTGAAGGTGGGGACACAGTTCGGTCGCAGCCGAGCAGATTCGTCCAAAGAAGAGCGCTCTGAAGTGGCACAAAAACGTGATTATCAGAAATTTGCATCAGAATCAAAATCACACATTCTCATATCTGCAATTTATTTAAATGAGAATATATCTTACTGGCTGACCAACTGGAAATGACCTTGATCAGAAGTGCCCAGGGTAGTCTTCATGAAATCAAGCAACCTAAATTTAAGGTGGACCATAGGAATGGATATCATGAATATATGTCAAATTTGTTTCCACGGCATTGGCAACTCATTGAATTTTACTGGGGTCAATTTTTACCTGTCAATTAGGGTATTCGTCATGGACTGGATTTCCGACTGAATAAAAGTCAGTTCCGAACTGTGGTCCATCGGCAGTGTTCGGGTAAACGTCTCGCAACAGACTACATAGCTGTGGAGCTCGTCCAAAATAGACTTGAGGCTGGCATCCAAATTCTGGCAAACGCTGCACATTAAAATTATACAATTTAAGAAAAATAGAGGTAAATAAAGTTACGATTCGACAAGCAGCTGGACATAGCGAAATTTTATGTATTTTAACAACTTGAAAACAAATTCTAACCACGAGTTGTATTGGGACAACAATGGAAAAGTTTAAAAAAAATCTACCTTTGCGTTTTCAGAGTGTATCCCTTGGTTTTCATGGTGAGATTTCCCATGCATTTCTCAGTGTCGTTTTCAGATTCCCAGGTATCGGGTGCCGGTAAGTCGCCGGGACTCTCCATCCAGACGTAGTTCGAAATGTCCCTCTCTCTAACATTGTTTCTACGAATTAAAAATACATGGACATAAGAACCTCAAAAGTCATTTACATTTCGTTCCACCAAATAAAAAAATAAAAAAACATAATAAAATATAAGTATTTGTATTTGTCAAAGGTAACTGCACAAACATATTTAAAAAAAAATCAAATGATCTAATATTGTCAGTAAGTAAATAATATGGCTTTCAACTGAAGTTAAAACTTACTTTTCGCTGTTACTATCAACGCCAATCGACAGGATGGCATTTTTGGTGGAATCGAACGCTTCTTCGAATTGAATTTTCAAGATCGCCTAAAATTTAACGAATACGACATGACACAGTTTGTACAAAATTCATTGGTAAACCAACATTCTGAAATACATCAAATCAGTAACAACAATCACCAACCAAAATCCGTTTGACGAAGAGGGTGCCAAGAAATTCAGTCCAAATATTGACTTCTCGCGTCAACAAACTTGAGCTCGCCTCTAACCATTTGACATCGGCTTGGATCTACAAAAACCAAAACATATTGATATTTATATTAAAAAAACAAGTATTGGTTTCGAATCTCGGAAACTTGCACAACAATTAAATGGATGGGAAAACCCATGGAGTTCAAATCTTCACTAACCTGAGCTAGCGTATCAAAGATGGTTTCTTCAATGGCGGTCATACTTTTAATGCTACTGATGTACGACAAGATACGGGCAACACTGATGTCGATCAAAGTCTTAGCTCTTGTTTTATAAAAAAAAATTAAACCAATTGGACATGTGAAAATTATTCGCCATTGTACAAATATCAAATTCATTCCACTTTTCGTTTCTTATATTTGCGAGTAGTATTTACTTTGTTAACCAGTTTCGACACTGTGCTTGCAAAAATTCAATCGGCAAAGTACATGACGTTTGGTTAGTCGGGGAAAATGCTAAAAGATTAAAACAATAGCAAAAAATATAGATTAACTAAAATTGATCACTTGTAGAATGTGCATTTCAGGTTTATTGTTTTATTTTCAGAAAGGCATCTTACCAGCAATTGAAACTGGAAGGTATTTGCACCACAAGGCATCCTGTGGTACAACTAGAACAAAAAGACACACACACAACATTAAAAAAAATCAATGTATACATGCTCATCGGTTTCGCACCAAATTTGCTCACAAATATTGAAAAACTTATCATTCAAAATTTAAAGGATTAAATGCTTTAAAAATTAAACTAAATACACTTGCTATTACCTATTGTCTTGTCCGCGTTCTTGTTGCCGTCGAGTCGGGTGAACACAAAAAATGTGTTGCAAATTGTGTCCTTCAATAGTGAAACCAGGCAATTTATTTGGTCTTTGACATTTGAGCCTAATATTAAAAAAAAAACTAAATGTAAATAACAACACACAAACTTAAGCAAATAAACTGTGTACTTTAAAAATAATTTTTAAAAGTCACCTTGCACGGAGCTGCTTAATGTCTCTTCTATGGAAGCCTGGAGATTACAAAATTATATTTATTTACTGATTTATTGTGTACTGATTTATGTCGGCGGATTGAAACAAACAAAATATAACGAAAAACTAACCATTCTAGAATTAAGAAAGTCATTACACAACTTTTCTGGACCATCGTTAGTAAGGCACATTATGGCGCTAAGGCAGTCGGCAATTTTCTTGAAAGAGGAAAGAAAAGCACAATGCAGTTATCAGCGAGTAATTAAATGATATCCTGCATAAAAAATAACATACTCGAATAATACACACCTGATTGTTCGCGTCTTGGAGTCTCATCGTCTTGTGGCAGTGCTGTAATATGGACGTCCGAAAATGGGTGATCGACGCCCACTGACGCGCCACGATGGGAAAGTTGTTGGCGACCGACAGACCCTCGATAGCGCTGGTGTCGCACTCGAGATTGATGTGGACGTGCTGTGCCAGCAGATACAGGTGAGCCGCCTTCAGCAAGCTGCCGCGCTCGAGGTTCATCCATATCTGATCACGCATTAGAGAAACCAAACGGAACCACAATAAAATTAAACTTCGCACTTCGAAAATCTTCTGGAGTGATATTTGCAATAGTGAGGGGAATTTCCCCATTAAAAAAATGACTTATGAATGAAAACACTTGGCAATCACTAAATACGCTTCCATAGCCAACACATATTTTTATCAAATGCAGCCACATTCTATTTTTATAACACGTATTGTTTATTATTTCAAATTTATTTCAACTATTTTGCAGAGTAAAGCTTTTGGTTAAGCGCTACTGTCAATTACCTTTTCCGGGATCTCAAGCAAAAGTTTTACTTGAGCCGCAATCGAATACAGCTGACACTTTTTTCTATATTTGAGACAACGAAATGACAATTAATACCCATGGAACGACACAGTTGAATGTGCAACTAAATCAGGGTTCGATTTGGCAAAAAAGAAGTGGGGGGTCGGATCAGTAGTTTTTTTTTGGGAAAGGGCGCGGCGTGGCAAGGGAAAAAATATTTTGAAAAGAAAATTTAGTAACTCTAATATTAATATGTAGAAAAGCACACACAGCGCTAATTTTTGGAAATATGGTATTGCAAGATGCAAAACATAAAAAATAAAAAAGCGCGCGCAGCGCAAATTTTTTTTAATCGTGTAAACAAAATATAGAGGGAAGTAAAGTGGGGGGGAAGGGGTAAAAACCCTCAACCCCAAATCGAATCTTGAACTAAATATATAAATGTTTAACACCGACACGTTGTTCGTTTAAAAGTATTACGAATGAAATCACCAGAAAATTAAAATAAGAATTTCATAACAAATGTGCGTAAACGCCAAACAAACGAGTAACACTTGTCAATAGACACGAAAATAAAAACTTACTGATCATTGCGAAACTGGTTCGACAGCAATGAAGACGGCTGGCTTTTTTTGCTGAGATCAACAAGAGTGCTTGAATTATAAATGGTACGGACATGGTTGGAGACCTAGAAAAATATATGGTTCACAGTAAATATCACGAACAATCGGATACAGCGTCAAAAGCGATCAATTCCTAATTCAACACTTGAATTATTAAAAAAATTACCAAAAATGAATGATTTATACTTGGAAAAATGAAGATGCACGAGATAAAACAAAACAACCAGTGACGAAAGATTTACAAAAAGCCTACCCTTTAGTGACCCCTTCAGATATTATTTTAACTTTATCCTAAGCGCAAAATTGACGAAATGACTTACTTGATGTGCCGAGGTCTCGTTAGAAAAATTAGTAAGAAAAATGATTTTTTTGTACAACAGACTGGCATGTACTCTGTAGTATAACACAGTTAAAATAATATTTACGCTTTCAACTGTGGTTTTCATATCTTGAATGGTATCGGCGGCTTCAATTAGATCCCGGTATCGTTCCCTGTGACACAGGAAGGAAATAATTACAATCAGAACGCTCGGAAAATGTTCATATTCATTAGCAATTACATATTTTAGTTAACACGAAACGTACCCAACCATGACTCGGAGATCCTCCTTGCGTTTCTCGATTTCGGCTCTAAAGTGTACCAATTTGAATATATTATCATTTAAAATATGAGCACATAACAAAAAATTCGAGGTCACATAAGGTAACTATCACTCTCCCAAACCCAAAACGACAACAACACAACTGCCTTTTGACACATGCGCCGCTCTTAGGTAATAATGCACATTTTAAAGGTTGCCAACTGGACAACCACGCCTACGCACGGCTGTCTACGATTTGCTTACCTTGTTTTCCTTTCAACATCTTGAATTTCTTTTATCGTGAGTTTCTCGAAAAGGGTTGAAATTTCGTCAGGATTAGCAGTCATTGCTTATTTTACTGTCTTAAAGCAGCATGAAGCATAAAATTTGGAGACGACAACTTAAGAAACAAGCACCGGTCCAAAAGGGAACATTACATTTTTCCGGATCACAGTCATCACACTCAATCTCAAGTCGCTCAACAGATGGCAGCACTAATCAAAAAAGAAACAGCACCACATTGCACTCTGCATGATTCTGAGACCAACGCCGGCGTTTATTAATATAACTAGGAGCTCTACATTTCCACAGAAGACGCCAATATATGTGATCGAATAGAATACGCGCCCGTACAGTTTTACTCTTGAGATACGGTAATGCGGCAAATACGGTAAATAATGTGCGATCGCATATCCTGATTCTCTATTGGTGCTTCAAGCATTTGATTTATACCGGGTCATGGCATGGTATGAGTCGTACAGTTGTCGCCTATAGTGCGGTTCTATATCAGAACGCACACTCCTTCAATCTGAATCAGAATTCTTTGTGTGAACGTGGCGCTTTAAGGCTACGTGTTTTGGGAGTGTGGAGGAGGACCCTTGAGCAAGGGGGGTCACAATCACTTTTTATTTCATTTTGTAAATTTAACAACATGTCAATCTCTCTCAAGTTCTTACCCAGGCTGCTTTGGATCCATACCCCAAGAACCCAAGAGTTGATGAGCGTGAGAAGCTTTGTACATCTCACCAAACGCGATATGTTGCTGGTCAGGACCGCACGACCTCCAATGAACTTGTATCTAAACGATGTAGTAGCTAGGTCCTCGTCAATTTCAACTAGCAAAATTGACGCAATTCAGCGACAAAACAGCCGACCGTTCTCGTCCAGACGCCGGTTACCCGTAGGCCTGTCACCCGACCCGAAGAGCGGCTCGGACCTGCACCTCATGAATTTTCCCCAGATCATTTGGCCCTCCTTCATCTACACGATCAAGAACTGGATTCTGGCCAGGGTGATCATACAGCCCTACATGGATCGGGACTTTTCCCTTGACACCTTTGCCGCCGGCGCCAAACAGGTAGATAAAATTGAGAGCAGCTCGGGAAGGAATGGTTCCGACTACCTTCGCATGATCCACCATCTTGTCTCTAATTTTTTTTATATTCCTGATTACTGTAGTGAATAGCACTACAGGAAGTTATTGTACCCCTCGTGTTGCTGTGGCAATGTGTGAGGGGCACATTCCAGT
>JAUJYS010002614.1:0-14429 GCA_033995665.1 Melogona broelemanni | reverse complement strand
GGCGTAACCGGGACGAAAGTCTACATTTTCACACCCTCCCAAACACCCCCCCCCCTTAGCCCAGGCGGAGCCGGGCAATTTTTCTAGTCACAAATAAATGAAGTTCCAATGTCTATTTGTTAAACTTTTGAATAATGATCGTGTCGCTTTTGCACTTTTTTTACTTAAAGAAACTGCAATGGGAAATTCTGTGAATGCCCAGTCAAATGCCGACTCACAATACGTCACAGCAATTGCCAGGTATTTCATTTTATATTTGCATGTAACACGACAAATTATTCGCAAATTTGGTGGCCCTCAATACGCAATCTAAATACTGAGTATATTAAAAAAAATGCAATTTGATGTAAAATAAAAAATGTTTTCGTCGTGGTGCACACAAAAAGTCCTTCCGAAGATATCACGTGCGGTTGAAAACACGAATTAGAAAACAGCAAGAGATGTAGAATTCAAGGGAACTTAAATTTCATTTAAATCTCACCTGGATCGAAACGCGAAAACATTAATTATCGTTAAACAGATAAATTATCCTGGCGAATCCAAAAATAAGTAAACATAATGAGTAACTAACATAAACTTTAACATAATAAGTGTATATATTTTTTAACTACTAAAATTTACATACCGTTTGTTTCATTACTTTTTTAGCGTAGTATTTATTACATTGTAATAGTCCTAGCTAGCTTCAGGTACCCTTCATGCTTACTTTATCGCCATTTTGTGTTTTTGCCGTTAATTGCCGTTAATTTGCCGCATTCGATATTACCAGAAATGAAAATATGATTATTGCGTAGACTACTCCGTTTGTGACTCCAACTCATTCTAAAATAAAATATTTTTAGTGGAACTTGTCGCCCATTTAATCAACGTGCATTCCTGAATTACCCGAATGCTATTTTACGTCCATTTCAGTCTAAGCGATATAATTATCCAGAGGCAATTTAAAGTTTGGCTTCAAAATCCGTACATCTTCAAGTATTCGTGGTACGGAAAGGAACAAAAACGTTGCATAAAGATATTGCATGACTTTACGAATAAGGTAACTACTTTATAATTAAAATTGATTTGTAAGAGTTGATATAGTTGATAAGAGTTGAATACACCGACTTTCATTAAAATCCATCCAGCAGTTCGTTTTTAATATATTCATTCCAGATACTTATTGAACGCCCGTAATACATGTGTATAATAAAAAAGTTAATGTAAATTACGTGAAGACGTTGGACCAAGCGGGATGACGATGAACGAGATCATAATAATGATTCGTGTTTGGAATTTTGGAATGCAGGTTATCCAAGAAAGATCAAGCATTTACGCAGAAACTAAGCTGACCGCTAACAATGGAAATCTGACGAACAACAAAGAGGACTCCAATTTTGCGTTTGGCCAAAAGCGCAGACAAGTCTTCTTGGACACTCTATTGGAAGCGGCAAGAAATGGAGAGAAATTGACTCCAAAAGACATACGAGAGGAAGTGGATACATTCATGTTCGAGGTATGCAGGTATTTGGGTTTGTCTGCATCTGTGAATGCAATTTACTAGATCGGCTGCCGGCTGCGCTGTGATGATCCTGGGTTCGATTCCCAGCGCGGGTTCTCGTTTATTCGATCCCGGGTACTGGTGAAAACGTGCCCTTCATTTCTTGCCTTAGACGATATGGTCATAATCTCATGTAGTGATATTCACAGCAGTGATCGGCAAAAAAAGTAGAACGCATGAGTATTGTTCTAATCAACTACACACTAAAAATCTGATGTCCAGCCCAACTTGCTTTCAAAAATCTAGAATAGAAAAATCTTGCTTTCAGAAATCTTGTATCTAGAAACATGTCTACACCTACAGTGTCTTCAAGTTAACAAGAAATGAAAAACGATGAGAGCAATCAAACACGAGAAACTCGCTTTTACTAAGTGACGAAATTGATCACCTCTTGGAAAATGTAATGTAATAACGCTTGATTGCTGATAAAACTTACAGTTTGACTTAGCAAACTGACACAAAAAATACTAGCCGCTGTACCTAAAAATATTTAAAAAAAAATACGATACATACTATCATTCACTACCCCTGAATTTGACCATTCTCATATTTGCCACTTCCTGTGCGTGATCAATCATTACACTGCGATTCATAAATTTAAATGCTACTGTATTTTAATTCAACAAATTTTAACGTTTACATTTAGGGACACGACACCACGACTGTTGGAATATCCATGACCATTCATGCTTTGGGTTGGGTTCCCTCCGTTCAGGAGAAGGTGCACGAAGAATTGGACCGAGTTTTCGGTAATTCAGTTAGTTAAAAACCGTGTTGTACAAATATGAAAAAAAATAACTGTGACCATAAAGGATTAGGTGACGGCAACAAATGGCTAACGAGGTTTATGATGCTACAGGTATATCTGTTTTATCAACTTTACTGCTGGATTCCCTGAGGATGGAGCGAAATTCGATCGATATTTAAACCGCTTTTCTGCAGTATTGGTCATACTAGTCACACGTAGAAACTGTGACTATTTGTACAATTTCAATTCACGTAAATTGTGCTAAAATACATGTATAACAATATTACTACATAATTATCTGCGTTAACCATATGTTGCCGTAACCCAATCCATTGTAAATCATTCGTGGTCATCATAAAGGTCAACAATACAACTAAGTTATTTTTTGAGATTTGTTGAGTTCTTAATTTTAAAAAGTTAATTAATTCATTGATATTCTATTTAAAAAGCAATTATTTGTCAATATCAAACAAACGTTTATATTTGGTTTAGGTGGTTCAAATCGACCTGTTACAAAAGAGGATTTGTCAGAGTTGAAATATTTGGAAGCGACTATTAAGGTAATTATTAGTTGACTATTCGTTGAGGCATAATTTATAAAATTTTCTAGCCTTGTGATTGAAAGAACACTCGAGAACCTAAGAGAGACCCAAATCACTCATACCTCTTCTTTTGTACAGGAATCCATGAGATTAAATGCACCAGTCCATACCTTCGGAAGACAACTGACAAAAGACACGCAAATTGGTACAAGTTGTACCATAAGATCTTTAAACTATTTTTTTTTCATTATACAAGTAATCTCTCGAGTTTTATTATGGTGAAAGAGAGAGAATGTTGCTCATTTCCAGTCATCCAGGAATGACACTCTTCGGTCAATCTGGTGCGGTCGCCGTAGTTAGGTGGTAGAGCGGCCATGTGTGCGGCGATCCCGGGTTCGATTCCCGGCTCGGCCTTTCGTTATTCGATTCCGGGGCACTGGTGAAAATGTGTTCCTCTACAATTTGAGATGATTATAGGGATACAGAATATCCTGTCGGGTTAAGGTGTTATTCACTTCAGTGATGACGATCATCGATTGTCAAAAAAAATCTACTTCGGTTTCGTAGGCGGCTACACCATTCCAAAAGGCACCGATATTTTCTTATGTCCTATCGCCATTCACACCGACACGGAAATTCATTCGGATCCGTGGACATTCAACCCGAATCGATTCTTCACGGAGGATTGGCAGCGCCGGCATCCATATGGATATATTCCGTTTTCCGCTGGTCCTCGAAACTGCATTGGTAGGAATAATGGAGATATTGTTGTGTCGAAATACCTGTACAATGTAACTTGATACAAGATGGAAACAAATGTGGGCCTTTCAATTTTAAATGGGGATGTCGCATTTTGATCAATACAATCCAAAGAAAAAACTAACATTACTTCAGAATAGTCGATTTCTGTCTAAATCGAAGTATACAATGAACGAACGTCGACTATAGAGAATAGAGGAACGGAGGATATTAAAAAACGAAATCGGTTCGTATTTGTTTTTGATCCAATTTGTTTTTATATGCTAAACAATTTTATGCATGTATTTTCAGGCCAGAAATTTGCACTGATGGAAGAAAAGATTGTTTTGTCGCACATCTTTAGAATCCTTGGAGAAGAGACATTTTAAATAACAAATAATAATAATTCTTTCCTGTTTTCTTCAAAATTACCGTATGTATATTTATTTTAATAATAAATTTTACCTTTAAACTTGAAACGTTTGACTTTGACCCATACACAATTTACAGAATCCTCATTTGTCCAAATCTCCTTTAATGGGGTGAATCACATTTTCCTAAATCAAGGTAAAAATGTACTTTTACCAACGCTTAACAAATGCTTAACTTTAAGTGACAAATAAGTTACTGGAAATTTGGGTAAACGATGAAATGTAATTTGGGTAATCGCCTACTGAAATTGGCGCATTGGAAATTGGCGCATTTGAAATTGGCGCATTGGAAATTGGCGCATTGGAAATTGGCGCATTGGTTGCCTATTATAGAACCTCATTCGATAGCTGCGCATCAGAACATTCACCATTGCGTCATTTTGAGGTTCCGCGACAAATGTATGACTGTACTGTCGATATAGATGTTACATTAGAAAGCAATGAAAATATCTATCGTCGAAAGTCCGTTGGGTTTGTTCAAAGTTCATGAGATAACATTATTTTGTTTAACGCAATTGGGCGCCAGCTCATTGTGTAATGATTTTTAAGTAAATGTATAAGTCCTTTAGAAACAGATTTCTAAATGACTTAAAAATTTCCCTTGACCTTCTTTTCAACAAAAAAATTAATTTATATGGTGCTGTGTGCTGGAAGCACTTTCAGCCATTCACTGCCTGAATTAATCCAGTATATGTTTATTTCAATATAGAGTAAATATGAAGTTCCTGAGTCGTTTTCATGCGTCCAAATTGGCTCAATTCACTTTGTCGCATTTCTAATTGTTTCTAATATTAAAGCGGTCCAAATCCAAACACACAGGCTTCGCGACAGGCAATTGCTACTTATCAGATATTCTTGATTTAGAGATCGGACTATTGCCTTGAAAATACTCGGTATTTTATTTATATGTCGCGATAAAATGCTCTTGGTTTCACCGCATTTTCCTGCTGAGCGTATCGGATGTACTTAGTGCTATTAATATATTTGAAAATCAAGCGTCGTCGATATAGCGGCTGACATCCGAATTGGACGCAGATACACAGTCGACATTGAATAGAAACAGAAAGTTAAGTAAAAATTGTGTATAACATTTGATCAAAGGAATCTTTTACGAAAATGATATTTTCTTCGAGTGTGCTATTCGCATTAATAGCAATATACGTCATCTACGCATTTCTTAAAAATGCACGATATTTTTACCTCTTGAGAAAATTACCAACCAACA
Organism: Melogona broelemanni; assembly: GCA_033995665.1. Taxonomy (NCBI): domain Eukaryota; kingdom Metazoa; phylum Arthropoda; class Diplopoda; order Chordeumatida; family Chordeumatidae; genus Melogona; species Melogona broelemanni. Next base: position 9,205 of record JAUJYS010002614.1, on the reverse strand, counting down.
TGACCATTCCAATATTTGGTAACGCCCTTGATTTTGTGTTCAGGAAAAGAGGTAAGTGCAGGTTTATTATTGTTTATAGTAAGTTCAGTCTACGATTGTTTCAATGTGCGTGAATGAGTGAAGCGTGAATTTAATACAGAGTGTACAACCAGAATTTATATTTGGTATCGCCAAAATAAAAATATATGCTATTAAATTATCTCGTAAATTTGTAGTTTTTCAATAAACTTATTTTTCAAAGATTTTGTCTTTCCAAGATTGCTCATGTACATGTAAGATTTGACTTACTCGAGTATATAGTCTACGCCGATCGACACATGAGAAGATGCAAAATTATAATTTTGTTGTTACTGACTTGTACTTATACTACATGGACCTGCATTGACAAATGGAGAAATAAATTGTTTGGCTATATATTTTTTCATTGATTTGTACGTCCGAGTATTTCAATGGTTTAGATTTAGATATAAATGGGGTAATTGCCGCGCCGTACCATTATGGCAATATGTAGGAATATATAGGATTGTACTGTTTGTTAAGGAGGCATATCAGGTCTTGCCCCCCACCCCTGTAATTTGGAATTTGGTCTAGTCTAGCCTTCTGATAACCTGCAGGCACGGGTCTCACGGCTTTACTTCCGTTCCTAAGGAAGGTACGAATTTATCTTACCTAAAAAATACTGTAAGTATAGGCCTGGATCCGATACGCAATCAAGTGCACAGTAGGCGAATTACCATTGCTTAATTAGTAGTGGTAACCTCGACCATAGAGGACTAGAAAAACGGCAACATTTATAATAAAGGTGTTCTTTATTCCTCCAAAAATTTTCTAGTCCCCTATGGTCGAGGCAATCACTACTAATTCATACCATTACGCCACCAAGTTTTCTCGTAGATATAACTAACTCTTGCTTGTTTCAGATATCGGATTTACGTGGATAAAAATTTTGAGCCCAATCTTCCATAACTCGGTCGTCTGCATGTGGATATTCCATCGACCGATTATTTTTATCACACGAGCAGATGCCGCGGAAGTAAGTTATCACGTGGTTCTAAATAGTCAGTATTGAGTTCGTTAATTTTGAAAATAAATCTGTTTCAGTTCTTATTCCTCAAATAAAAAATAACCTTTTCCAGTTCATACAGAAATTAAAAGGAACCTGACCGTTCCTAGTTCCTTTTCAAAAAACGCCTGGAACTTCCGTTTGTTCCATTCAAAAAATATATTTGAAAACAGATGACAAATGGTGTAATGTTCACAAAATATTGAAATTACGTTCATGACGCTAAATATACATTTGCGAAAACTGATCTAAAGGACATACACATGTACATTTGCTGACCTAGATCAAAATCTTTAGCGGTTTACTTGTATGTTTCATGTGGTTAAATTGTTCAACAATCGATAAACTTGAAAAATTGCACTTGTTGAAACTAGAAAGTCAGAGCAGAAATGAAATGAGCAGAATGTAATTATCATAAACTTTGAATTTGAACGTAAACATTTTTCGTAAATATTTAAATGATAAGATGTGCAACATTTATTATTTAAATATTCTGCAATTTGTAAAAGGAACTGTCGGTTCGGTTCTTGAAAAAGGATCGAAACCATTTGAAGCGTTTCTTCAATGGAAAAGGCACCTAAACCAAAGTTCCTCAGAAAAGGAACCAGTCCCTGCTTTCCAACAGTGAGATTGGAGGTTACCAAAGTTTTGTGTTTACGGATATCTGTAACATTATTGACAAGTCACTATTCCTTATTTGCAGATTATTTTGAGCAGCAACCAAGAAGTCAAGAAGGCCAGAATTTATGATACGCTCCATTCGTGGCTTGGAGAAGGACTTCTTACCAGGTACAAACCTCTTTATCCAGAACCTTAAATTGCAGAAGACTCTGCTTTATCACGCAATTTATCCAACTATGCAAATGACGAGATTTATGCAACATGGCTACTGACTCATTGATTTAATATTTTATTTCCAGCACGGGAAATAAGTGGCACACTCGACGAAAGATGATCACGCCCAGTTTTCATTTTAACCTACTAGACAATTTCATTCCCATCTTCAATGAGCAGAGTCACATATTGGTGCAAAAACTAATGACCAAGGCGGACAACACAAAATTTGACATTTATCCATATATCAATATGTGTACATTAGATGTCATATGCGGTAAGGCTCAATATTGTAAAACAAAATTGCTGGCAAATTCTAAATTGACAGTTAACTATTTTCTAACTTCAGTATCATATTCACCTCTTGTTGTGGCACGTCTCGTCTTGCTGTAAATCATGGTGTGCTTGTTGCAGAGTTGTACCATTGAGTATATTCGTGTGTATGTACATCTTCACATGAAGACATCAAGGCAATAATGCCAAAATGTACATTTATATTTTCTTAAAAGAAACTGCAATGGGAAATTCAATCAATGCCCAATCAAATGCTGAATCACAATACATTAAAGCAATTGCAAGGTATTTATTTTGCCAATATCTTTATAAAAACAAATTAATTACAAATCGAATGGCCATATGCACTGACTTCCGCTGCAGTATATAGTGAATTGGAAGTAAGACCCTTGCAAAAATACTTTTATACAGCCATAAAGGACGACTATAGAATAATACTACTTCGTTCAAAAAGTTATGAGACAATTTTGTGGGAAAACATTCTAATGAACATATATGAATTTAAATATTATTATTTTGGAAATAGTGTCCTTGTGCAACAATACACTTCTTCCAGTGGTGGTATAATGACTGAAAATATTTTAAAAAGCCATTTCAAGTAGCGTCCTGCAATGCCAGCGTCGAAGTTTGCATGGAATCCTATGCAACGGATAAGCGCTAGTTTCCTCCAATTGGGAAAGTACTTTTTTTCTACGATTTCATTCCAAAAAATGTAAAACTAAATTAAAGTTGAAAAAAGTCGCAAAGACCCATACAAATTGATTTTTTGTCATCATCTATTTTTTACTACTGCGTGAATTTTTTTTGCCAATATTGTGATCCAGCAAAAATAATGGTACAATTAGGTAAGGGAATCATCTATTTTTTTTTTAATTCACCGTAGCGCCTAGTACACTACAGGAATACTGCACCCTCGTGTCTCTTTGGAGATATGTGAGGGGCAGGGAAAGGAAGGGCAGAGGGATGAAGCTGGAATAGCCAGAATGCTATGCTATAGTAACAGTTGTTTATAGTAACAGTAACTCTATAGAAAACCTTATATAATTCATTTAGGAGTCACATGAATTAACTATAGTGCCTATATGGTTGTACTATAGTATTTATTTGGGCCTGTGCTGTATATTCACTTGTTGAAAATCTTAATGTGCACATATCTTCAAAATTGAAGTGAATCATTTTTTTTTTAAATCTATATTCTATTACGTATTACACTATAAGGATACAAATACAATGAGGATAAAGTTATGGTAATTGTAAAGAAGATAGCATTTTTAAGAAGGGTGTGTTATTTTGCTTAAATTTTAGCCTAAGCGATATAATTGTCCAGCGACAATTCAAAGTTTGGCTTCAAAATCCATATATCTTCAAGTTATCCTGGTATGGAAGAGAAGAAAAACGATGCTTAAAGATAATGCATGACTTTACGAATAAGGTAACTCCATTTTATTGTACAACATATTTATTTGCAAGTAAAATATTTCATTTTGCACAGTGTCATTTGAACATCAATTTTTTTAGATTTAGATTTAGATTCAAGTGATAACCGCATGGAGTATTCTGGCGATTTACTTAATGATTGTAATATGAGAATCAGGGAAGGTTAGTATAGGGTAGATTTGTCCATCAAACTTGTCACTATCTTGAGCAGGTGGCCCATAGGTCTGATAGCCTGATACATAGTCATTTAGTTCATGGGTGGTTTGGTGGCGATACATGGATTGAAGCAGTTCAAGCCTGTGTTTATCTCTGCAAGTAGACAGGAGATGGACTGGACCACATCTGAAATGTAGGAAGTCAAAAACCTTTTAGAGTCCAGGGTGACACACAGGGTCTTGAATGTGAGGACCTTGGTTAAAAGAGATTCTAGTGCACGGTAAACAAAGTTAATAAAATTTGTTGGAGTTTTCTTGGTTATCATCACAAATGTTTTCTTGTTATTGCCACAAAGCAACCATGTGTTTGACCATCTAAGGAATGAGCTCAGGTTAGATTGGAAAGAGAGCCATTCTTCCTGTGAGGTAATTTCATGCATAATAGTTGTGTTGTTAAGCCATGAGAGGCCTTGAGGGCTAGGTTATCGCAGGAGTCATATAATAATATGGTATAAAGTAGGGGAGCAATGACTGAGCCATAAGAGACTCCTGATAGTACTGAGGCAGGACAAGAAAATGTCCCATTCAGGACAACCCTTAAGAAATGGTTTGAGAAATGCTACAATCTATGATGACATTCGAGATAAGAGGCCATATTGGGGAATTTTGTGTTAGAGGAGGCAATGGTCAATCATGTCAAAAGCCTTGGCCAGATCAATTGTTATCACATCAATCTATTTCACTCTGATTCACAATATTTCGCCGATTGACCAATGATTCACGGTACAATGTGTTCAGGTTATCCAAGATAGAAGAGTAATTCACAGAGAAAATGAGAGCAATCATACAAGTGGAAAGCCGACGAACATGACAGAGAGCTCTAACCTTGCATTTGGTCAGAAACGTAGACAAGTATTCTTGGACACGTTATTGGAAGCTTCAAGTAATGGAGCCAAATTGACTACAAAAGACATTCGAGAAGAAGTTGACACATTCATGTTTGAGGTATGTTTAAGACTTCTAAGACATATATCTTTTTGATGCATATATGAATCACGAATTTGTGAAAGTAATCAAAATCAAATGTGAAAACAAGTTGGGTTTTTACCATATGAGCCCACACTTTATGTTATCACAATTCCCAATGGCTTTGAACATTATAAAAATATTGGAAAATAACTATTCCTGATGAATTGCATTTTTTTATCCAGGGGCATGACACAACGACTTCTGGAATATCTATGACCATTCATGCTTTGGGTTGGGCACCTTCTGTTCAAGAAAAACTGCATGAAGAATTAGACAGAGTATTTGGTAGGTTCAATTCGTGGACCATGTGATCTTCTTATTTCGATTAATTAACTTTCACCCAGGCCAGGATTCGAATCCAGAACCTCTGAACACAATCTGATCTCTGGTCCAACCCTTGACTGATTTTATGATCTGTCGTGTTTGTACAGGGTTGCTCAGACAAAAGGGACCCACTACAAATGTCGTTATAGTTTTTACAATAATTTGTCGATTCGTTTGATTTTTTTTTTACAAATACAGTATTAATATGCAAACATCTTTGTCATTTCATTTTATTTTCGAAATGACTTCCTTTGGCACACGCGCGAAGTCGCACGCGCCACATTGCAGATTGACGCGGCAATAACGTGTTGGTCAAGGTTCATTTTAAGCGGAATATTAGCCATTTTCTGAAACGTCAATTTTTTGTTTTTGTTGTTGGGGGCATATGTTAGTTTTAAAGAAAAGTTATTGTGGCCCATTTTCATCAACCAGGTTGATGTTATCAGTGGAACGCACAATGCGCTGGCGACCACTAATCTCACGGTTTCCCTCATAAAAATAATTTCCTACCTTCTTCAAAGTATCTTTAAGTTTACCGATAGTCCATCTTTGTCGGGGAACACATACTAGCTGTTTAGCATCGTAATTATTTCTTTATAAAACAATTTTTAAAGCGTAACAGCATTTATTTTGTTAAACACCATTTTGAACAACTCTATTTTGGCATTCTGCTTATTCAGCAGACGATATTGGAACTTAGCCATACTGCAGCGCCATTTATCTTTTGGAATTCAAAACTACATGATTCTAAGTCGCTGTATACAAAAAATCGAACGAATCGGTACAATATTATAGAAAATATAACGACATTTGTAGTGGGTCCTTTTTTTTAACAACCCTGTATATCTTTATGACTCTGGCAAATTCAATTGTCTAGACAGTACATTCACCAAAATGAAATAGACAGCGCATTCACCAAAATGAAACCTCAGTGCCTAAAGATATTTCTTGCTTTTAATTTAGGGGATTCAAACCGACCTGTAACAAAAGAAGATTTAGTGGAATTGAAATATTTGGAAGCAACAATAAAGGTACGAGAGAATAAGTAACTTACTTGTCCACTAAGTAAAATTATCAATTAGAACAATTCCCAAATTGGTTGGAGTAAAGTCAATGACCTTACGGAGGCTCAAGTACAGAGCCTGTTAAAGTAGATTATCCTTACTGATGTACAAAAATGGTCTTGTTGACCCCCGCCATAGGCCCCCCCTTAAAAGGGGCTGCTTGCGGGTAAACATTGTAATTGTAATTGTAAAGACTTGAAGGAGCACCTCATTCAACTCAAGAAAATAATGCTAATCCATACTTTTTCAATTCAGGAATCGATGAGATTTAGTGCACCAGTTCATACATTTGGAAGACAATTATTAAATGACACTAAAATCGGTAATGCACTTATTTCCTAAACTAAGTAAATGAAATTTTTCTTTCAAGTCACTGTCTCATTTAGTTGTAGAATTTGCGAATTTGATTGTATTCAAATATGATTGGAAAAAAATTATATGGTATTAATCTTGCACAAGTGAGATTAATTAAATAATTTGTTCAAATATTATTGTTTCGTAGGTGGATACACTATTCCAAAGGGTGTCGATGTTTTCCTGTCGCCAATTGCAATTCATACCGACCCGGATATTTACCCGGATCCGTTAATGTTTGACCCCACCCGATTTTTCACAGAGGATTGGCAACGCAGACATCCATATGGATATATTCCGTTTTCCGCTGGTCCACGAAACTGCATTGGTAGGAATACAATATTTTTATTATCTGTCGGAATAATTTATACAAAGATATTTTTTTCATTTTTTTATCATTCATCGAACTCACTTTCTATTAATGTCAGGCTTTCGTTTATTCGTTAGCCTGGGGTACTGGCGTCACCCCTGGCTATTCCAGTCGCCCTTCCCTTCCCTGCCCCTCACATGTCGCCATATAGACATGAGGGTGCAGTAATCCTGTAGTGCACTAGGCACTACGGCGATTTAAAAAAAATCAAAAAAAAATTGAAATGTACCCTAAATTAATAATAAGATTGAAGTGGGGAAAAGTGGGGAAAAGTGGACCGACCCACTGCCATTGTGTGCACTGTTGTGTGTATTCGGTGCACGTACGCAGTGGATCGAGCGTAAAACCTTATCGAATAGAGCCGCTTTACTCCAATTTTGCTCAAGTTTGTATAAACTGCATTTTTTATATTGAGCGCATGAAGTTGCTATGGAGAAGCAAGTCAAGTTTATTGTTTACTTTATATCGGTTTCTCTAGGTAATTAATATTGTTTTTGATATCGAAAACTTCTTGGAATGTAAACATACATTCTGCAGAATTGGAGATTTTCCCAGGCACTTCGCTAAATATGTTCAACAGTCATAGAAAAACCAATGCTACTGAGTTCAAATATGGCTAAATTTGCCAGATTATTTGCGCTTCTTGTGAACGAATGGATGGTAATCGTAAAAGCATGATGACACTAAAAACACAGTTCGAGCTCACGATACACAATGTTGACTGTTTGAAAGTCCGTGTCGATATTTTAATAGCCATATTCCAGGTCATCTGTGGGCTATTCGTGTAAAGTGGTGCCTGGAAATTGTGTCGAGCGACTGGTTGGAGTCTTATCGCTAGCAGAGCTTCCCTATTTAACGGTGAAAGATTGGCACCTTTAACGATCACACTTTGATTTTCAATTTTTATAGCTGCTGCAAGTGTGTGTGTGGCGAGGGTACCTAGGGTGCCCAAAATGGCGAACGAGTCGACTTTCAAGTTTACCTACAATTTAAACTTTCGATAGGCGATATTATTCTGTCGCCCAGTCGTTAAATTTCAATACGCTTTCCCCAGCATTTATAGCTGTGATCCAAAGGCACTATATTAACGTCGACGTGACTTTTTCACGCTCTGTCGTTTTATTCCATTTTTAACGCGTTTTTCTCCCAAGTTTACTATTATGGCGCGTGCACACGATAGAATTGCTCTAGCTAGAGAATGTCATAAAGCTCTAGCTAGAGAATGTCATAACGCTCTAAGAGTTGTCTGTCATAAAGGTCGATTTGCAAGCACTATCCGTCACTGGATAGACAATGTAACAGGCGTTCGAAATGGAATGAAATCTTGTATAGCTTATGCTTAAGTTGGTCACTCGTGATACCTGCTTCTAGAGCCGGTTTAATCCGCTCTCAGAGAGCAACTTGCGGGCAATTTGTTGGTAATGTGCACCACGCGCCATCAAACCAATTCTCGTGAAAACATTTGAGGAGGGCGTTTTTGTTTAGAAAGAAGTAGTTGCCATTTATTTTGCTTCCAGGAACACGTTTTAATGGTCGTGTGTTACCTTTTAATATTAGCTAGACTGCTTGCTCTTTCCATGCTAGTAATTGCTCAATAGCACTTCGTCATTCCTAGAAACCATTTATTCCTTTTGTACGTTGGTTGCGTGTGTTGTGTTTGTATTAATTTTTCTAACCTTATATGAATATTCGACTCTTATTTTTTACGATCAGCACCAATAGCAAATAAAAATTTCAAAACTTGGGATTTCTGCGTGGTGCTTGTGGTGTTCAAGTTAGCCGTTCTTAAGAAATATGTTTTTTATTTTATTTTTTATTATCACCATTGTGACAATGCTGGTGGCCCCCTCACCTCGCCAACGAAAAGTCATTTGATGAGGCGCACTGTAAGTTGCAAATTAACATAAAATAGACAGCCAACTCCATCCTATATAAACATGTTGCAATTGCCATTCTTGTAATGTTTGTTTAGTAGTGTTTTACTATAATCTGGTTTTTTTTTCTCTTCATTATAGTCTGCTTTTTTTTTAAATTATTTTCGCAGCTCATTTTGGAAATCAATTCCAATGTGGCCACATTCCGAGAATTGCTCATCAGTATTGGACAAGCCAAGGATTGTCCCGAGTTACGTGAGAAGATTCGTAAGCTGCGTCGACAGTGCGTCGAGGCCTGCAAGACCACCAACCAGATCCTCCTGCCAGAAGTTCGGAGGTCAGTCTCAATCAAAACATGCGTGTTTGAACATGTATCTGATACATGGAATAATTAGTGTGATGGGCAG
>JAUJYS010002613.1:0-14436 GCA_033995665.1 Melogona broelemanni | reverse complement strand
TTTTCAATGGCACGAGTTGTCAATGTTGACGGCGTAATGCAGCGCCCCCTATGAACAGAAAATTTTTCAGTTGATTTGTTTCGCGAAAAATTTGAAAATAAGGAGTTGATCAACACCCATGCTAAGTTTTAAGAAAATCGGTTAACTTTTCGCAAAGATATGTCAAGATGAAATTTTGGTGCCTTTTTTTTTTGCCCACCCTGTATACACGGCACCTCTTGAATGACAATTCAACCCGGCTGGTTGCGATTAGGCTTGTAATAATGAGGAAGGAAACAGTGGAAAATGCGCATTAAAAATGAATTTGAAAAGTGGTTCGTGGCCGCTGTTGTCTCAAACTAATTGTAAATTAGCCGGCACGCCCACTCGCGCTGCTAAATGAGTCTAGGTTTTGGAACGGCTGATAGAGAAAGAGAGAGGACTTGTTCGAAAAGGAGACACGATGTTGTCAGGACTACGTCATGTGCAAGGAATATGTAGGTGCGTGTGATGAAGGTGATGAAAGGGGTCTGGTACGATTGAAATAGTTTTGCGTTGGCGGTGAACTGGGATTAGGTCTGTGCACAACGTGTATATACACGTTGTGCACAGATATTAATTTGTGAAGCAAGCTGTGGCGATGACAGTGAGATGCCATTTTTTTATTCCTGATCACAGTAGTGAATAACACTACAGGAAGTTATTGTACCCCTCGTGTTTCTGTGGCAATGTGTGAGGGGCACATTCCAGTATCACAGGATCTAATAAACTAATGCCTGCGCCGGGAATCGAACCCGGGACCACCCGCTCAGTAGACTGTGACCATATCCACTGAGCCACTGATTAGAAAAATTGGAATAAAAACATTTTAATAAAAAATATATCAAATTAATAATATTTAACACAATAATTTGTCAATCGATATCATTTAGCATAAAAATTTATCAATTAACATTGAACGAATCGTCAGGGTCTAGTCGGTATTGCAACCGGATGAAGTTTGGCGTTTCCGTGTTTGATTCCCGGTGCAAGCTCTCGTTTATTCGTTCCCCGGGTACTGGTGAAAATGTGTCTAACAGACTTTGCCTAAGCAATAAGATCGATACAGCGTACATATATAATATGACAAAGGAGAAAAATATGGAATAGAGAATTTCAAATTTCAAAATCGACGCCAGTTGTTCTTTTTATTCTGAATCACTGCAAGAGGTTCTGTACCATTTTTAAGACTCGTGCCTTGTAGTGAGAGGCACCAGTGTTTCGGAATCGAACAAACGAGGACCTGTGCTGGGAATCGAAACCTGGACTGCCGAACTGTAGCTGGTATTTGTATTTATATTTTATTGACGCATGTAAAAAGATAATTACAAACAATTTTCCGCGTTATCTCCCCGTAAAAAGAGAAACAAATCTTCTCTCTCAAAACGTGGGAATTTAGCCACCCCTTAGCTGCTCCAAGATGCTAGTTGTGGTTGTTGTACCGACTGGGCTCGACGGGTCGTAAAATAAAGTGTTTTTTATAGGATGTTAGGCTAATGTCCAGTTTACCCTCACGAGCGACCTGAAAATACGGTTTCGAGTGGGGCGCGTAGCGAAATTCAGTCTCACTTGATTAGTCACTTTATGTTTTTTTTTTAGGCAAGTCAGTTTCCCTACGCCCCCACTCGATACCGTATTTTCAGGTCGCTCATTATGGTAAACTGGACATCAACCGGATGTTAGTATGTGTGGAGTATGTGAGTGATGTTAACCTACAAGTGACGTTACCTAGAGTGATAGGAATTTAAAAAAGGAACAAAATATGCCTTAGAGTATTTATACGCTCGATTCTATACCAGCTGTTGCTGCTGGATCAGCTAAACGCTGCTCAACGCGCAAGCGCGCCAAATGGGCGGTCAATTTTGATCTATGGTTTGGTCAGGATGTGAGCGAGGATGGAGGGGAGGCACGTGGCTGGGGAGAGAATTGTAAGTGAGATCGTGATCGCCCTGTAACGTCGCCATGAGCTTACCTTTTCTCTTATTTTCTCTGCTTTTTTAGAGATTCAGCCCCCGACGCGGACTCCTCATCCTCCGGAAGACAGGATTGCGCAGCGGGCCCCCGAAGGTGCGTGATTTTTTTTTTTTTTAACCGCTTATTTTTGTGGTCCCCAGGGTGCGCGCCGAGTGGCCGCAACGTCACCGCGAAGGATGACGTATTGTTTTTTTTCTCCGCTCCCTTAATTTCCTGTTTACTCCGAATTTATTACGTTTAAATGTGAGGAATGACAAACCGCATTAGCAAAATATTTCGAGAGTCCGTTCTAAAAACGGTCATGGAGAACAATGATTCCTCGTGATCTAGACGCACTTCGTCCTGCTTTATATTATCTTGTGACGTAGATACTGGACATCAAGACTGTTTTGATGGGTGGACAAGTAAATTCGATTTGTGTAAATATTATATTTTCAACCATAATTTCTTGATCGGTATTTTATGTCAATAAGTGTCTCCGTCAGCTCACCGTGCAACTATCGGAAGCGAACAAGTCTAGCTACGCCGTTAATACTTTTTTTATTTTTTTAAATCACCGTAGTGCCTAGTGCACTTCAGGGTTACTGCACACTCATGTCTCTATGGAGATGTGCGAGGGGCAGGGAAGGGAAGGGATGGATAATGGCAGCTGGAATAGCCAGGCTGCAGGATCCACCCCTAAGCTCTGGACTACCTAATGAAAGCTCAGGGGTGACGCCAGTACCCCAGGCTAACGAATAAACGAAAGTCTGCCCCGGGAATCGAACCCGGGACCGTCCGCTTCGTAGGATGTAGAATAATCGTACGTACTTAGTTGGACATTAGAAAATGAGACAAGCAGCCCCGATATTTTCAAGGACTAATTTGTTCGAATAACTATTTGGTTAATTAAATAAAAAAAAACATTTCGGCGCCGCACTAGATGAGATTGGCGATGGTTATACAATCGATAGAATCGTGACTTCCGATAGGGGAGCACAAACCGTTTTTATAGTGAAGGCCACACTGACGTCATATTATATTTTTCCGGGCGTAGCCGGGGCGAAGGTCTAGTCCTTTAATAAGACAGCAGGGTTAATGTTATCATGTGGCCTGGGGTCTCAGGAGTGCAGGGGGAAAGAAATGTTTGGCGTTACAGCGTGCACGCTCCGTCTCCTCTCCCTATCTTTCTTCAGTCTTGTTGATCTTCCCGACATTGATCTTATCGATTTGCTTTCCAAGTTTTCGTTTGGCCTTTCGACTCGCAGCCACCAACTTCTGCTTGATTCAATTACTTTCGTGTTTAATATAAAAACCTCGTTGATTTTCATTTTCGATTATTTTTTTCTATCTCTCTCTCTCTCGATCCCTCCAATTTCTGCGGTGGCTTTTGAAGCGCTCGTGTTTTGACGGCAAGCGTGTCCCTGGCCCAGATTCGTTCCTTGGTGGTGGCGCCCTCGCGCGGTCGATTGTTATCCTTTTTGCCCTCTCGTCGTCAACGAGATATAAGAAATTGAGCATGGCGTAGCTGTAACACACATTGTTGTGGACGCTATGGTAGTGTGATTATACGTTCGAACTTGAATGCAGTTTCGTGTGGCAACAATTCACCGTTGTATTGATTATTCACATGAAATACAGTGTAAATGTTTCCCAGAATGAAATTGACTTGAGAGAGGCTTGACCGGTGTGAGTTGCTAACCGTAGAAATATACCACATGCAGCTTCTAAAAATGCAGCCTCAAAAATCAGTCATATTATTCAAACAGATTATGTAACTTTTTATTCGATTTTCGTTTGTTTCGCTTCAGCCGCACCCCTTTTTATTTGGCAATGGAAACTATACATTTGTTTTGGCCAAATGGGAACAAAAACTATGTACGAAATTGTCAGTGCTGTCTGCCAGTGTCAATTCAGCGGCCGCCGGCATTTTATTTCTGTCATTTCTTTGAGCTCGCCATCGTTGCCGTTTACGGGTTTACGTTAGTTATCGGCCGTCACTTTTGATCACTTGGGAGTAGCTCTAAAAATGTTCGATGCTATTGCCGCTCGAGCTGCGTTAAATTGGGGCGAGTAATCGTCGTGGGGCGGTGGCGAGTGCGGTTGTCAAACAGCTAACGTGCACGTAAAAACCTCAAAATCTAATTTCGTTTTGGAAATATTGGGTGGTTTTCTCAAAAATAAATAGTGGTGTAGACAGTACCTTAAGGTATCAACAGTATCGTAGAAAAGCCATAGAAATCAAATTAACTAGATAGAAATTCTTAAAAATGGACGACAACCCTTCGATGCTTAATTGTGACACTTGGATTTACAGTGAATATGTGTTAATCAGCACAAGATTACTATAGAAACTCTAAGAGAACGCGTATAAAACCATGTAAGAAGACGTCACCTAAAGACGTATATTAACGTTTTCCGTAACGTCTTTCTCGTTGTAGGAGGCTTTCAAATGACATAAAAAAGTTCTGCGCCATAAAAAATCTTATTGTGAGCGACAGTTACCAATGTGAAATTAAGACGAGTTCGTGCCTTTTCAAAGATTTTGCGCGAGCTTCGTAATTAAAAAGCAGACCACAGTTGCTTTGTGCAAGTATAATTAAAAGAAAGATGAACAGCATTGATTAATTTCCGCATATTGATGCCTAATTAATATTGAACCCCACTTCGAATGCTGCTCGTGCGTAATGAAGCGAGCCTTTGTCGGCAAAACCAATTTTCCGCGTCAATCTCCTGATTGAACAATTTTCTTTTCTCAATATTAAAATCCAGACAGAAAACGTATATAAAAAAGCAGTCTGCGTTTTTTTTTGTTCGTACGCTTGTATTCATATACCCAGTGTACTCGTAATTTATTGACTGACTGATTTTAAACGTGGCTCATAAAGGCCTTTAGAGAAAATATTTTGTCTTATCCAAACAATATTGATATCTCCGGCACGCTCAGACATAAGTTTGCGACATTCAAGGATCTGCAAAAAATCCATAAATTGCTTTTCCTTGAATCGCTAAATATAGGTAGCCTACTATGAAATTGCGATATGAAATTACAATAAAGAATGCAGCCTGTTTAAAATAATAATAATAAAATAAAAAATGCCGCGCCATCCACAGTATTCTGGTTTATAGGATATGTCAAAAGTGATTCTAAATTCTCGTTGCAGTTGAACCCAAAATTTGATTTTTGTGACTCGTTCGCGACTGAGGTTATTAGGCCAAGATACAAATAATATGATAGCCAAGGTAGGTTGCTCATTTAAGCAGTTTACTATACTCATAAATGTAGGGCAATTTTTTATTACATGACGAATCAATATATTATATTTTTGGCTAGCTGCTTTCAATTTACCCAAATATTCTGGGTGACCCGAGATACCCCTCGAAAGACCTTGTATATCTTGAAGTGCGCTTGAGATCGAATGACACGGACAAATTGGACGATATACGGTTATTGCAATAATTTATTAGCGATATGATATGATCGATACCTTTGTGTTGCGTTATCTCGCCATGTAAATTATTTTTTTTAAAAAGACGCTGTTCATTTTTTTTCTTCTTTCGATTAATTCGAATAATTGTGGTTATCACAAAATGAGAATCTTTGCCCCTCATATTGCTCAGGAAATGTCTGAGGGATACCAGTACCACGGGGTTCAATAATCGAGAGCTCGCGTCGGAAAAACGACCGTGGGACCGATCCAAAGACGGTTTGCAATTAAGACTGGGCCACGACGAATCGTATCATTTTAAACACGTGATCCCGTCCTTGATTTTGGTCTTTGGTTTTATACGTAAAACGAAACAACGTCCGAATTTAAATATTCTAGAAAATACGTGCAAAACTACTGTAGAGCCAAGCGTCAATCCAAATGATCGTTGTTAGTTGCTAGAAGAGCATGCAAAAAGCGCCTTTGTCTTACGCGCAGCCACGTCGGGGGGAGCTTTACGTAGCGTCCGTTGTGAGCTGATACAGGGGCGCGCGAAAATGTCTGCGACACCTAATATTTTTGCAGCTGCAGTTAAAACAAGTGCGGTTGTTGCAGTGTCCGGGAGGACACCTTTCTGCAAACCTTCTGCGCTGTGGTTCCCGGTTCGGTCTATCGTTTATTCGATCCCGAGGCACTGGCGAAAATGTGCCCCTCTACAAATGTTCAAGGGCTTGGAGGGATACGACATCTCCTGCAGTGACATTTCACCAACAACGATGACGATAATTCATTCTTACAAAATACTTACAAAAATACTAATGTTTGAAGCGCGTTTTTGTGACAGAATTTTGCTTAGAAAAGCACATGAAAAACGACAGAGGTTTTTGCATGGAATTGGATCACGGGCGACGGTTCAACACGCTAACTGGGTTATGGCAATTAAGGTTATCGAGTTGCCTTTAGCAAAACCAGTCAACAGGGTGAAAGACAGCGTGTATGACAGTTTTAGGAATATATTTCGCGTGAGTTCAACGACGTCCACCAGGGTCGTCACTGTCGTTACCATTACTCGTGGGCAACTCGTCGCGGCCTGCGGGGATCGGCGTGTGTCGCCGCCAATCACGACCCCGTTTAGAGAAACGACACGCTCGGGCAAACGGCCGTTTGTCCGAATGACGTCATCCGCTTGATGGCAGGCGCGCGTTCCACTCGACCGCCATTCTCCGGTTTCTTCCGTTATCCGCTACCGACGACGACGACGAGCGTGAGCGCCCCCCAGCGACAGATTTTTTTCTTCTCTTCTGGGCTATGTGATGTGGGTTGTAGAGGATGGGGGAGGGGAATGGATGGATTGTGTGACACAGCGCTATCACGCAATCCGTGGAGGCGGGTGGAGGGAGGCTCGTGGGTGGGCGATGCTGAGCGTCGATGTCGTCCAAATTTGAAATGCGCTCTGCTCCACAGCGGAGCATGTACGCGTATAATGGGGAGGAAGAAGGAAGGGAGGGAGGTGCTTCGATCATATTCTGCCAACGGAGACAGAGGAGCCAAGGAAATGCGAGAATAGATCCCTGTTTTAATTTTCGTGAAACGTGTGGCTAAGTTTGTAGCATACGTGCTGTTCTCTCATTCACTACATGTTCACTGAAAATAATATTCCTTTACACAGGCGTTTTAAAATCATCTCTTACATGTAGTAGCTTACAACAATTAGATTTATATGGATAGAAATTGGCATGTCCAAAATTTTAAGATGTACAAGAAGGCAAACATAATGAAACTACGATTACATGAACAAAAATAAACATGAAATGTCCTCATCATCAGATTAGGACATTTCATGGTTATTTTTGTTATTTTTGTTATGTTTTTCTAGGTATTCTTAAGATATTATTCTAATTTTAATTCAATAGTGAATACTTACATTAGAATAAAAATTGAAGTTTATATGCATTTAAGTTAAGCTACAAATTACATTTGTACTTGACCTTAATTTTTAAAATATATATTTCAAAACATGAAATATTGCAAAAGTGTAATTGCATGTTCGAGGGCAAAAAACGAAAGAACAGGATCTGGGCTCAATGGGTTAAGAAGTTAGTTACACTACGATAATATCGGTCGCCCGTGAAAAGGAAATAGCTTCCCGTTTTCGTTCCTTACGCTTCTTGGGTCGATGCTCTCGAGCAGAAATCGTGAAGCCCCTCGAAGCATCTCTCGAAAAATACGACAGATATAAAATGACTTCGTAAACGGGATGACACGAGAATAATATTATTCGTAGACAACTGTCTTTATAGTAAACAATACGCACGTTGCCTATTTTGGATATTTGATTGCGATTGTACACATGCGACCAACATACAGTTCAAAACTAACAATCTGCATCCCCTCCCCCTTCATCTCTGTCGAAAGGAACAAACAGGGCGACTATACCCGAATCGAAATTTCTGGCTGACTTCAAGATTGCTATATGGAATCATGCTGCATAGCAAAAGAACTACAGTAGTCACAATTCTTCTGAGGTCACCCTGGTTATCGTTATTTTTGGAACAAATGCAAATAAACAAGCGACATCACATATAAGTTCGCACATGTGTGCCATGTAAGTATTGATTACATGTGTATAATAACTTTTTGAAAATTAATGAATTTAAAATGCAATTATGTAGAGTATTTGCAAGTTTCACGGAGATCAGAGGTTACAAATCAATCACAAAATGTTGTAGGTTGCTGATTATTATATTATTGAATTATATTAGGGAATATCATTGTAAAAGAGAAGAAAAAAAAAACAGTTTTTGACGTGTAATATTAATTTTATTAACACAGTTGTTGCACAAAAACTATGTTGATTTGAATATCTTTTAAACGGTTAAGGACATTTATTTGAAATTTTGAGTGGTTTACTGTTGAAGATATCGAGTTTTTTAGAAATAAATGTCGGATAGGTCACTAGCATTATGTATAATTTGTGTACGAGTATGTTCTATATGAACTACAGGGTAAATTGCATTTCTAGATTCGCTGTTGAATTCTAAAAAGGTCTTTCAAACGACATACGGAATTTTGTATCGCTTGAAATAAAATGAACGCCTCCGTCGGCGACAACAGATTTAAAAGTGCTCGTAAATCTAACGAAACTACATGACTTGTGAGAAATGTGACAACGCCACGCATCTGTACGAGGCCTCGATTCAATTCGCCCCCAGCAGCCAGTTCAATGTAATAAGAGTTATTAGGCTTAGCCGCTGTCCCGCAAATATCCATCAGGGCCATGTTTTCTATTTGAAGTGGCGGGTGCCGACCATATGGAAGCGTAAATAGGACGATCTCGTCGTCTCCGTTTATTTTTATACTCGCATATTGGTTTTCGCCCGAGACGAGATGAGCTCGCGCGATGAGGCTTCTCTCCTCCGCTAGGGCGGCGCACGCGAAACCCGTTTTGAAGGCTAGCATTACGTGTCGTTCAATGTGAAGGCCGTAAACAACGGTCACTTGGTGGCACATCCTGTTTGCTGAGATCTCCTGAGTCCTGAAACCCTAAGCAAAGGACGTAATGGCTTTCTGGATTTTCTACCTCAACTTTTTGTACACTGTTTGCTGAGGAGGCTTACCAACGTACTCGTCTCAAAACCGTCCTCCAATGGTACGATCTGACAATTTTAAATTTGCCCTAGCCGTGGCCTCTGAACTAGGTAAGGATCTTTAGCGTTTCATTGACAACGTACAGGCACAGGTCCTATTGCTTTAATTCCATTACGAAGAAGGGATGTTCTGATCGTGATTTTGGTCGTTTTGATCGATCCCGCGATAATGGACTTTGTAGACGAACACGCTATCCGCAAAGCCACCGCACATCCTTTCTACCTTTTCTATCTTAGCTTCTCAATAAATCTATCTACAAAATTAAAGGTTGCCCGAAGAATTATTTAGCTGTTCTTGAGGTTGTCTACCAAAGTTTCTGTCGCACCAGGGCGATCTGACAATATAGCCTAATTTTTTTTTTTAATTCTTGATCACTGTTGTGAATCACACTACACGATATTCTGTACCCTTCGTGTCGCTTAGGCAATATGGGAGGGGCACATTTTCACCAGTTTCCCATGGATCGAATATACGAGAGCCTGCGCCGGGAATCAAACCCGGGACCACCCGCACCGAAGTCGATTGAAATACCGACTAGGCTAGACTGGTCGTTAGGGATCTTTAACGGGTGCCAAACAACGGATAAGTATGGGTCGCACGGTTTTGCTTCTATTTCAGCGAAAATCATGCTTTGGAATTTCTCTTGAAAAAAAATCCTGAGGTCAAGGGTGTATAAGTATAAAGGTTTATCCGCTACAATGCCGCTACCTTAATTACAAATTAAAAAAAACACGACCATTCTTGATGGCTCGTTAATCTTCCAGCGGTTTCGCCGCAAAAAGTGTTGCATGTTCCGGACGGCGTATTGCGTAACTGGAGGGTACCGCAGCTAGTGGTTTTTTCTTCCTTTGTACTCGCTTTCTGAGTACACTTACTACAGGTATATGTGATACATAGGGTTTTATGAGAATATGAGAACGACGAATATAACTGCAATTTTACTAGATGGGGTCAGAGTCTCCTCGTAGGATCCTTGTGTTTGTATTTCCAGTAAAGTATTCTGGCAACGCTTCGCGCAGCACAAGCATTACCAAATTTGAGTTCGAGTAGACATATTCTGAGATAGTCGATATCGCCTTTTTTATTTTAGCAATATGCATGCGGCTCAAATAAATTATATTTTCACAATTTATATGTATTTTTGCGCTACGGCTCAAATTTGAAATGTATTTTTTGTTTTACTTCAATTGTTAAAGGTTAATCAAACAAAGAAATATATTTTTTGAAATTGTCCAACCTACGTTAGCAAATCACTTGCAAGTTACTACACTTTGGTCGACAGGTGCCGCCAAATGTCACTTGACAGAACTAACCAAAATAAAACTTGAAATTGTACTCTGCAATAATCAATTTTGAGCTTAGACTTGTTTATTCTGTATAACCAACATGTATTTTGAATTTGAAATCAATATATTCTTGCATACATAATTCGTCAGCTGCGTTGAACACCATTTTATTCCTAGAATAAATAAATATAGGTGAAAATGATGAATCAATTTCATTGAAGCTCCTTAAACACCATAGTTGTGTCACACATTATACAAAGGTGTACTAATAATTTGTTGAAATTAATATATTTGTTGGTAGTCTGCAGATAAAAATTAAAACGATTGATTTGTGCTTATTTCCAAAAACAATACTGACCACGATATGCTTTTCCAGAGATAATGCTTTAATGATTTATGAAATGACATAAAGCTTTTTATAGTTCCAACGAAAAATATAGAGCACGGAATTTATAAATTACAACTGTTGTTTGTTTAGCCTAACATATGATGATATGCGACAAATGCACAGCTTTATTGTGATGTTATGAAACTAAATGGCTATGCATGTTACTAACTCATTAAAACTGAACTTCATTTATAATTGTCTCCTGTACTTCGTTCTCTTCCAGTGTTCTCCAACTACTCGAGCAGCAGAAATGGCACGAGTTCCCGCAGTAAGAATTCCGGATCGCGACAGAACGCCTACTTCGATGACACCAGTCTGTCGGATAAAGGTGAGTGAAGCCGGGCGGGAGGTGACGATCACGACCGACACCCTCTCCTCCCTTTTTATTCTTCCATTCCCCCGCCCCCACCCACCCATCCCACCCCCTGCCAGCCTCCCTCCTCCTTCCGCTACACACTCTTTTCTGCAGCCACAACACACACTCTGCTCTCCTTACTACAGACAAAAAGTATCTTCACGGCAAGGAGAAAGTGGGGACGGATCGGGACAGCAACTTCGTGACGCCGCCCAGGCATAAGCCGCAGGCCGACTCAGGTGAGCGTGACCCGCCGTACGCGATCCGCTTCGATCTCATTTTTTTACCGCTCTCTCTATCGTTCTCGCTTCTTCCCTCCCCTACCACCAATCGCACCCACGCGAGAGAGCGTTCTCTCCATCCGCCACCGCCCGTCTAAACAACCGATGATCCCTTCGGCTCACGGAGGTCAGCGACGATCTCTCTCTCACTCTCTCTATCGCTATGTCTCTCTCCTCTCCTCTTTTCTCTTCTTCTATTGTTTTATATCTCTATTTCTCGATAAATCGGCCGCCGCGAACCAGTAACACAGTGGTGGTGTCTTGTCTCTTTTGTGCACTGCATTCATATCTCCGTTAGTTTAATTGGTTGGGAAAAAAAATACATTTTAATGCCACTAACAAATATTTGATCGATTGTATGGATATTATACTTTAACAACAAATATTAAAATACGCGAGTCATAATTATTAAACAAATTTAATTATTTCTAGAAACCAAAAATAGTTTTTAGAAGAAAATTTTAATACTTATTTAATGAAAATTAACGCAAACAGATAAGGAAAGATTCGTATGAAAAAAAAGAAAGAAGTGATTTTTGTTTATTTTTGGTTACTGATTAATTTTTACGATAAAAAAAAAAGAATAAATGACAAATAAAAAATAATTTTTAATATTTTTTACGTTTTTGTTTAGTAATTATAAAATTGTTGGAAAGATACGAAATACGGAATATTGACACACAGCAAAGTTAAATTAAACAAATATATATCTTTTAAAATTCATTAAAAAAAACTCGGAAATGGTGCGTGTATAATCCCTTTCAATTTTACACAATCGTTGTCATCTCTCAGTGCAGTGCAGATCCGGTTAAACCACCCACTGCATGGCTGCATAGCTCGCTGATGCTTTATTTGCTGCGCATGCGCGAAGCTGCTATCATTACGTCAAGTATTTCCTCTATTAAAAATAATTACGACAGTTGCTGAGCTACTGTACAGTTCAGACATACAAGCGGTCGCGGCGACGGTCGGAAGCCAATATGCTCAAAAACTATTATACAATTTTTTTTGCATGAGCAGCATTTGCTTTTGAAGTATACAGTGCGGGCATGCCCATGAATAAATTGCACCTTGCTGTAAATTCGACATGGTGATACCAATCTGGATACGCTACTGTAATTGCGTGGCCGCAAACAGCACACCGAGGGTCGAAGCTCAGGATAGCTATTCTTTTATGTTATTCCCTTTACGATTCAATTTACCCTGAATTGTTTTCCCCGAGCCATTTGCAACGTATTAGTTTCGTCGTCCGAACCTCGGATGAACAATTCCCCACAGGGACGATTAATTGCTTCGTCAGGCAATAAAACCATAATTAATAGGGGGTTAGGACGTAACCAAATAATTAAACCATATTTCAAAATTAATGCATCAAATTGTTAAAGAAAATTGGTTCAGCTTTTATTTTAATCCCTTAGGACATTCTATTTGCTACTCTGTATTTGGTATTTTTGCATTTTGACATTAGTTTGAACGATGTTCACCAGACACCAACTGAATTCGAAAGTAAAATTAGTCGCAAAACTTGTTCTTCTCAACCAAAACGAAGAAACCATTTAATCAATAGCCACATTCAAATGATATTTAGCTATGCAAATTGTGCGTCAGCGATAGAAAAAAAAACATACCAGCTGCTGCGCTCTTTCGCATCTTACGAATGCCATTTCAAATATTGATTTGTTCATTCGTGTGCGTGGTCGCAAATTAACAGCTTTTATCCTTTTGAAATTCGCCTCTCTTCTAATTTCTACAGACGCCATTTTTCCCGAACCTATTCTGTTACACTCAATATTCGTCTTTCGCTAATTTTAACTTGGCAACTTTGACTTTATTTTCGGTGTGCACTTTGTTTTCATATTTACTCGGCATACTCTACTCTATAAAGATATGCAGCTGGCTTGTACGGCATATTTACAAACCTGTTCTTTAAATTAGGACTCCTGGCTACCTAACTCTCAGAGTTGATGTCAGGGGCCAAGAAAGCGTTGTACTTTTTTTTTGCAACTTGAAAATAAACCAAAAAATAAATAAAAGCTCATGGCTATGTTACTTCTAATTTAAACTAAATATTCTATTCTGAACAAGAAATATGCGCTAGTACAAGTACTTCTATTTACAAATGGAAATACGCTAAACATTAACATGATAAGTAATTTCATATTTTACAAATTTTATTTTTAGTTTTGCGTATTTACAAAGATTTCTAGCTCATTTTCTTAAAGACATTTCATCGTAAATATTCTTTGAACTTTTTTGTTTCTACGATAAGATTTAAGGTTGTAATGTTTAATTTTGTTTGAAATTTTCATTTTTAATGTAACATTAATGTGAAAGTTTCAATTTCACTTGGCTTAGAACAATTTGTTTAATTATTCATGTTCACTGCAGTGCATATCACTTCAAAAGATTTTGTACTTCTCGTATCTATGTCAATATGTGAGGGATAAAATATGACGTATACATTTGCTTTACCTTATCTTGAACTTAATCATTTTAAAGTTGATTGTATTTAGGAGCCGTTGGATTGCAATAGAAATTTGAGAAAAACACTTCAATTTTAGGCTTGAACTTGAGTTATAAGAGCCCCCATAATTTAAGGTAATCTATTAGCGATACTCACAAAGCTCCCCCTGATACTTGCCCGCAAAGCACTCATGTTCAAACTGTGCTTGTCATCAAAACGTTAGTGTGCAGTAAACGATCATACTTGTGCAATTTTCTGCCCATCATGCTTACAGACGTGAAGTGTACTTTTCCATAATGTCAGCAAAACAAATACGGCACATCGCCAAGTAATTGTTACGTACGAGCGTATACAGATTTTGCTTTTGTAAAATTATTGTTATGAATATGGGAAATCTTGATTTAATTTGCTCAAGACGAATAGAATTGTAAGTTGTCACCATCTTTTGTCTTCTAGGCTTTTGGAGAATCTTGCCCATCTTTTTTCTTGACCATCAGTACTTTGCCCATCTTGGGTGGCGATATGTTGTTGTTAAGTCATTCGTGTCGTCTCCGGACCCCGACCCTCGATCCCCCGACACCTGGTGACTTCAGGGAGCAGAAGCCCCCTGAGTTT